>JANDJZ010000050.1:0-187554 GCA_027943245.1 Acanthamoeba sp. SK_2022b | reverse complement strand
AGAGAGATGCTTCTTTCTGATTGCTTCTACTCGACCTCGGTCGGTCTGGGGATACCTGACAAGGTGGGCGGGCGAAGAAGGATAGGATATACCGACGAGGCGGTGGAAGAGACGTGCGCGGTTCGCGGGGGAGAGTTGAGTGACTGACGAGGGAGGCGGCTGTCCGTGGCTGATAAAGACGGCGTGGGCCTTCCGAGGCAACCACTCCACCCCGCCAACAAGGCGAGCGAAATTAATCGTCTCCCGGCGAAAATCGATTGGAAATTTCGTCCATCTACACGGTGATGAACGTCACGACCAATGGCCTTTCAGGCTTGCCCAAGACCACGGTACCGATCGGTACACCCTAAAGCAATAGAAAGAGGCCTCATGTACGCACACCCGAACCGAGGCGAGAACTGCGACGAAAATCAGAAGGTGTTGGGTCGGCGCGTTGTTGGTCGCACGCGTCGAGCAGACCAGATAGACGAGAACGACAAGTTTACGACACCTCGTGCGAGTTCACTTCTCTCAAGCACACTCGTTTCCTCGTCTTTCGTGATTCTTAGTCGCGCGCGCGCAGTAGTAATTGGGTTGCTCAATGGCGGTGTCGATGTTCACCACGCCACCGCGTGTGAAGCATTTTAATTGGAGTAGCAAGAAGAGAGAAACAACTAGCCCTTGCTATGGTGGAAGGAGTTCTTCTTCTCGAGGATGGTCTTCTTCTTGATTTCGCGTTCGTAGGCGGGAATCTTGGTGAGGTAGATGTCAAAGACACGTATCACGTCATCTCGTCCCACATCCACTGCCATCTCCTGTTGTTGTTGCACGCGTTTGCGTATGAGTGTCAAGACACGATTCGCAAAGGGTCACACAGAAAAGATGGATAGGAACCCTACCTGCGCTGTTTTGCTCTTGGGATTGGTGTTGTCTGGGTTGGTGCTGTAGATGGCCAGCGAGTCCCTGGCCCCGGCCTTGAACAGCGCTGCATTGTCCACAATAAGCACCCGTCTCTCATCAATGCATGCAACACCGCTGTACAGCGGGAGAGGGCGGTCAGTACCGATCACGATGTCGGCGTAGCCTCCATGGACTGCAAAGTGAAGCGCCTTCCAGCCAAAGATGTTGCACTTGTTGACCTGCGCTCCCGCCTCGACGAGCTTATTGGCACACTCGAGATGACCAAAGGCGCTGGCCACCATGAGCGGCGTGTTCATGTTCTCCGTGGCCACGTTCACATCCGCCCCACCGGCAATCAGCCATTCGATGGTCTGTACGGTAGTTCGTGCGTTGTGTGGCGGTGAGTCTTGTTTTTAAAAGGAGTGAGGCAGAGAGATGATGGTCGCACCTGCATGTACCCGTGTTGGGCCGCTACCATCAACGGGGTGGTGTCCTTTCTGAGCGTGTTCTTGATATCGAAGATGGCGTTGTACTTTTCGCGTTCAAAGTGCACCACGTACATGTCCTCGTTGAATACCGGCTGTTCCTGCGCCTTCTTCGTCCTGCGCCGGTTCACGTCGCTGCCAGCCTCCACGAGCATACCCACAATGTCGCTCCCCGAACCGCTTTTACCTAAACAAGTGCCGCCGGTCAGCGGATACGGGTGGCGGTGATGCGAAGAGGCGAGGCGTACCGCGCTTCACGGCCAGCTCGAGAGGCGTTTTGCCCGAGTGAGTGCAGACGTTGATATCGGCGTCGCCATCGAGGAGAATCTTCACGATATCGGGATAGCCTCTCCGAATGGCGATCAGCAACGGGGCCTCCCAGCCCTTCCACACTTTCTTTTCCTTTTTCTTGAGCTCGTGGATCGTCACGCAGCCGAGCATGGGATCGCGCTGTTGGGTGTCCTTGTCCTTGGAATCGCGCATGTCCCGGCGCGTCACCGGAGGAGAGCGCGTCGTCATCGCGAGCGGGGAGAGCAAGTGGGGCGACCCCGACATGGAAATGACGTTCGTCAGTCCGAGCTGTGGTCCATGCAGCCTAAAGGTACCGACGATTCACATCTTATTAGAAGGAGAGGGACTCGCTAAGAGCTCCACGAGGAGCGAGCGTACCTGGGCGATGCCGGCGGAGAGGGCGAGCTGAATTCGCTCTGCGGAGCGACGAATGCCGGAAGCGACGTGTGGGAGTACCATGGAGGTACCAGTGGGAGGAACTCGTCCGGGGTGGCGGGCACCGGTGTGTTACTCGGGGTGAAGGACGTGGAGGAGGCTGACGAGGAAGACGAGTAGCTGCCTCGCTGGTCTTTTTCCTCCTCGTCCTCTGAGGTCGGTTCCCTCTCCTTCTCCTTGCTCTCCTTCTCCTTCTCCTTGACCTTGGAGGACTTCTGCTTGTCCTTGCCCTTGGTGCGCACGCGCGACTTTGGCTTGCTCTTGGAGCCCTTGGACTTGCTGCCACCCTTCTTCTTCTCTTTCTTCTCCTTCTCCTTGTTCTCGAGACCCACGCCCCAGCTCAGCATGGACATCGCGATAGTCTGCCCCCATGAATAGATACGTATGTGAGATCACGTCCAATTTGCACGACACACACGCACACACGTGTATCGAACCTTGTTGCCAGTGTAAAGGGCCAGGCAGAGGTAGTGATCGGTGAAGAAGAGCTGCCGTTTGAGGATGGGGTAATCGTGGGCCATGCTGACAAACTTCTCGTGATCCGAGTTCACTATGGTCTTCTCGAAGAGGTACCGCAGACGCTGTCGCAGTATGCCCTGCAGCCGCGGACACACCATGCCCTCGGTCACGTGGTAGAGGTGCTCTGTTCAGGAGGAAGTGTGTTGGGCGAGCGTTAGCTCTGGAGGGCGCGGCAGGAGAAAGCGGCGCATGCTACCAGTCTCTTCCAGGGACGATGACTGAAGGTGAACACAGAGGAAATCCTCTACCAACCGGAGAAGATCGGTGAAGCTGTACTGGTTGGCGCACATCAGCACGTCTACTGCATTGTCCTCGTTGAGAACGATCTGCTGCGTGTAGAGATACTCGATCGCAGCATTGAACACCCGCGGGTTATCCACCTGGATGGTGATCGGCTCCTCCGGTTGGCTCTCCATCATCTCGGACTCGAGCATACGCTGGAAAAACTCCGACCTCTGAGCGCGTTTGGCGTAAGGTGAGTTGTCGGCCACAACCACATGCAGAGTGCGCATGGGATACCTCTTTGAGGACTGCTGAGAAGATGTGGTACTCCTTGAAGAGATCCTTGGTGTTATTGTCTACGATACGTAGCACGCGATCTCCGAAGTCGGACACAGCACCCTTGGCCAACTGCCTCACGTGTTTGTTGTCGTCGTTGAACAGTCTCACCTGGTGTGCGTTGATGAGAGATGTAGGGCGAACAGTAGCAGCTAACGACGTAGCACAAGCAGTATCTCGCTTGACGTCAAGACAAAAACAGAGCAAGAGGCGTACCAATATGCGCAGCAGGCCGTACACGCCCTCAATGTTGACCTTGTTCTCCTTGTAGTAGCGCAAGCGAGCAATCACCCAGGCCAGGACTCGGAATCTATAGTGATAAAAAACGACAAATTCCAACGTGTGAGACGTCAAGCGGGAGAGGGAGAGACAGCCAAGTGGGCGAGCATACCGTATGTGCAGGGAGTAGGGACCGGAGTGGTCGTTCAGAACGTGATTGAACAGCGAAATGATGTCCTTGTCTCCATCGGGAGGAATGTTGGGCGGCAGCTTGGCTAGCACACCCGCAGTTTGCAGGCGTGCGGACGAGGGAAGGAACCGCAAGCTGCACCGCAGCAGACCCAACGCTGGTGGGCAGGCGGGTTCCTGTGCCCAACGTCGTGTCAAGAAGTGGGAGGGGGGGGGGCGACTGTCAGCTCGGGTCATGCCGCTTGGTCGTTCGTGTAGTGCAAGGGTACCTCGACCAAGGCCCTTACGAGGGCCTGCGTCGACTCCACATAGTCTCCACACCAGAGGAAATACTCTCCAAAGTCGAGGAAGAGCTTGCTTAGGAGCTGGTCCCTGTAACGGAGGACGGTGAGCAGTGGCCCCTTCGCTTAGTGTCTGACGCAGCAAGCTCCTTACCTGAGACTCACTGTGGTCGTTGAGGCGGAAGAAACCGTTGAGGGCGACGAAGCCGAGTCGTATTGCTGGTGAGAGTGAGAAGAGTCCAGCTTGGATTCGATGTCGGCAAACTCCAGCACGTCTATACAGCGTTGGTAAAGTTCAAGCACGTCGTTGTGATAGTTCACCTCGGCATATATCTTTCGGGCCGATCTGATCAACGGCACAGCAATGCACGCATAGTAAGCGTACATCATTCGATACACATATGTGCGCTCGGCGCAAAGGGGACGCTAACCTGGAAAACCATGTCTGCGATTCAGTTCTGATCTCTGATGAAGAGGGTGAACGAGGAGGAGTCGATGAAGCGTGTGAGCTATTGCGGGGCGTTCGCGTCTGTCTGGTGGATACGGGCAGCGCCATCATCTCCAACCACCTGTGCAAAGGACCACAGTCAGTTCCACCCATCCCACCACCGTGCTGAGTAGCCGGAGATGAGGAAACGCACTCGGCAAGGTTCTTGGTTGTCTTGGCCTCGCATCGGATGTGGAGGTTATGGCTCTTTCGGTCTTTGAGGCCGTGATAGGTCGACGCGTCGGGAGTACTCCCAGCGGCCAGCGGGGGATCGGTAGAATTGAGATAGAAGCCACGTTCATAGAGGATGTGCTTGAGGAGGTAGAGCTCCTCCAGATGTCGCTGGAGAATACGGAAGGCGGCGTGGTCCTTGCGGCCTCGCACGCTCTTGACGAGCACCAGCAGGTCTGACGTCTCGTAGAATTGAATGTTTGCCCTGATCTCGGCCTCGGTGAGCTCTTCAATCTTCTTGCGGTAGAGCTCCTCACGCGCGCGCCAGTTCGTGCAAAAGCTTGACTCAGGTCGCTCCTCTTTAGGAGGCCACCGGCTCTGTTGCGGCGGCGATGATGACAGTGCCTGCTGGTGCAGCTGTTGCGGTTGCTGCTGCTGCTGCTGCTGATGTTGCTGACGGTCCCTGCTCTTGCGAAGGGCTTCTGTTTCCGCTATCTCTTTCTTAATCTCGTGGCGACCGTCCTTTTGCATGAATCTGTCTATCCAACTCCGCTTCTTCTTGGCTTGAGGAGACGCTGCGGTTGATGACGGTTGCGAGTCTTCGCCTGTTCGTGCAATATTATTGGCATTTTACCGAAGAAGAAAAAGAATACAAACTCGAGGTGCTGGCGGTACCGTCGTATGAGGAGGGATACATCATCGCTCCTCGTGTTTCACGTCCTGGCGACGAGCGGGAGAAGCCTAGAGAGGTCAACGCACCTTCACCCATCATCTTGTAAAAGATGCCGCTGCTGGATATTTCCTCGTCAGAACCTGGTGGCTTCTTGTGCCGACTGCTTGCTGGTTCACCCTTCCACTGGGTAGGGCTGGTGCCCTCTCCATCGGTGAGGCTCCTTTCAACCGAGATGATAGAGCATGTCGACAGCGACGAGCCTGACGTCGAAGATGTGGAGGAGCTGAGCTCCCGCCAGCCTGGCGATTCCATTGTGCGGTGTTGCGAAAATGGGCAGGGAGGAGGCGCGGAGGCCCAATCTGCCGCCTTTAGGTCTTCGCTTGTACGAAAACGGCTTCGTGCCCCCTCTCGTTCGTGCTCGTCCCGGTTCGACGAATGCTGGTGCTAAACCGTTGCTCTGGCCCCCAAAACCGAGAAAAAGGAAACACCGTATGAAAACCATTTCCCACTATGAGCAAAATTGGCGCGAAGATTAGACTAGCAAAATGGAACACGCTTGGGAGGTGGTCACAGCCGCGCTGGCACCTGGTGCAGGAAATGTTCAAGTATCTCCAAGCTCGCATTTCAGTGACGAACTCAGTAAGTCATTAACAACTTGTGCACTTTAAAATCGTTAAAAATCTCCAACGTATTCGTGGGTTAGGTGCCAGTTTGGCAGTGATACGAGAAGAAGGAACACTGTCGCGACTGCTTGTGGAGTGGTACTGGGGTACTACTCCCGCTTACCATAAACCAAACCCTTGGGCTAACGTGTCCGTGCAGAACAACTATCTGCGCAGAGCACTGCGGAGCTCAGCTCCATCCCCTTCATTTCTGGTGCTGGGCGTCGAAGCTGGGAGGCACGTTTTGTCAAGCACCAACTGTCGCGTGCGCAGGTGTAGCTGACTGTTGCAAACAGGACGCTAAGCGTAGGCTCAGTAAGGATGACCTTGGCAAATGGGCGGAGGCGCGGCTTTTGGAAGTGGTGGATCACTTGAAGCGCCAGCAGGATCTTAACTCCGTCATCAACTTATTGCAAACAGAGCTGGGTCTGAGCGATGCGTAAGCACTCCTCTTGACCCCTCTCTTTGCCCTCGCCATGTGGCTGGCGTCTTACCATCATTTGTGTGGCTCAGAACGCACCTCTTTGCGCGATTCGAGATATTCCGCCAGCTACAGCTTGTCACCGAGAAGCCGACCTTCCGCGAAGCCCTCTTTTATTTCTTGCAGAGGAGATTCTTCATCTACAGCAACAAGTGGGTTGAAGTGCACGAAGGAGATGAAGCAGAGGGAATAGAACACAACAATGAAAACGAGGATGAAGAAATGCATCACAGCGGGGGAGGGAGCGCGGAAGGCCTCGACGCCTTGCTCGCCACCATATCGCAGGAGGCCTGTGAGGAGATAGTGACTGAGGTCGTGCTCGACGAGACCGAAAGCCGTGTGGTATGTGCCCGCCTCCTTGGCGAGTGTTCACGCTTAATTTCTTCAACTGACTGTCCTTTAATGCTCAACAGAATTCAGCATGCAAGGGCGTGTTCGACAGTTCTGTGTTGCCTTCCATGCTGCGATGGCTTAACGAAGCTGCCCTCCGGTGGATGGCCCTCAACTTGCGACGACCACTGTCCTCACTCGAACAATGGAAGGCGCGCCTCGAATCTCACCTTTATCAAATCATCGCTACTCTAAGGTACATGAGACGCCAAGGAGTTTGCGCTGTTGCTTGTGTCGACCGTGCTCTCACTTCCCATTGTAACCGAAAGGACGAGCGAGCTGTTTGATATAATAGTGGACTATCCGGATAGTGTACCCGCACTGCTCGACCTAAAGGAGAGTCTGGCAAGAAGTGAGCAACACCTCGAGCTGGTGTCTTCGCTCACGCAAACGTACATCTCGCACCGACTTTTGTCGTGTGGCGCAATGCATTGACTCCTGGCATCGGCCTGACAGGTTATCAAGGCGTTTGTTGCATAGCGGAGCGAGTACGACTGACATCATCACCACCTACGTTTCTACTATTCGCTCCTTGCGTCTGCTCGATCCGTCGTCTGTGGTGTTGGATGCAATCCGCCCGCCTATTGCCGCCTATCTCAGGTAATGGTCAAGCTTTGACAACCCGATATGATGTAATGGCTTGACTTACCCTTGGGCCGTTTACAGGGGGAGAGATGATACTCTACGGTGCGTCGTGAGCACGGTCACAGAGGACACAAATCCTGAGCTTTACGAGGAGCTGGGTCGCGCTGAAGCAGAAATGCATGAGGACTACGATGAAGAAGATAAGGCCGAAACAGATGACGATGAAGGTTTGATATGTCCTCTCATGCAGTTAAGGCGCACTCCAGTTACGCTCTTTTCTACTTCATAGGTACCGGTTGGACGCCGGCCCCTATTCACCCGGACATCGAAGTTGCAGACGATGCTGCTCGGCAGATGGACACCGTCTCGCTCCTGGTTCAGATCTATGGCTCCGATGATCTCTTTATCCAGGTAAGCCGTTTGTAACCCGGTTCCGTTGGACGGCACAGTCTTACCTTCAAGCGCTCAGGAGTTCCGCGCCATGCTTGCTTCGCGACTGCTGGCGATCACCGACTATAACACCGACAAAGACGTACGAGCGCACACTATTCAGCCCCCAGATGGTTTGTTGACCCTGTTGACGGTCCTTCGTGGTGCCTAGTTCCATAACCTGGAGTTGCTTAAACTGCGATTCGGTGAGGCTCGTCTGCACGAATGCGAGATCATGCTCCAGGATATGTCCGAATCACGGCGGCTCAACACCAACATCAACAAGACAATACAGACAAAGGCCCCCTCAGGTATAAACACAGATCGAGGAGTGCTAAGATCTCGTTTCCTCATCTCTTTGTCACCCGTTTGCAGACACTGGCGAGGCCCTGCTCGACACAACGATCATCTCTCCGATGTTTTGGCCCACGCTACGAGAAGACGAGCTCACTCTTCCCGCACCCATTCAAAGGTGCCTATTTTCTTATGTGTGCAAGGCTTTCTCAATCATGGCTGGGTAGTTTACCTTCCTTCTGCGTACCTCACAGCTCGATGGAAAGCTACGAAAAGGAGTACCGGGCTGTCAAGGCTTCGCGCAAGCTGTGTTGGCGCCCTGCTCTCGGCACGGTCGAAGTAGAGCTGGAGGGACCTCATGGCGCCAAGTCATTCAGCGTCTCTCCGCTTCAGGCTGCCATCATCTATTTATTCCAGGACCAGGGTACCTTGAGACCATTTACTCCGCATGAGGATCGTGCTCTCACGCGCATGGACGGACCCACCGGCTACAGAGATCTGGCCAATTGAGGAGTTGGCCGAGAAGCTTGGCACCGGGAGCGAGGTGGTTCGGAAGGGTGCTGGCTACTGGGTGGCGAACGGAGCGCTGAGGGCAAGCTTCCAAGGTCGGTCCCTCGTATACGAGGTGTCCTTCGGCGAAGAGGTCAACCCATCTGGTGAAGGTACGTACTGGCGAGCTAGGTTTGCATAGCTGACTGCGTAGACGCCCTGTCCTCACGGTCCTCTTTTAGGCGTGGTGGCTGACGAAGACGGCGAAGGGCTTGCGGAGGGAGATGAAGCTGATGAGGAGATGTGGAGCATGTTCGAAGAGTTCATCAAGGCCATGCTCATGAACCTCGAGCGACTGCCTGCAGACCGGATCCAGGAGATGCTTTCGATGACCTCCGACTCCTACGACAAGTCCCTCACGGAGCTCGTCCAGCACCTGCAGTCCATGATTGCCGCTGATGTAGTGACACTGGACGTTGATGGCAACTACGCCCTCAAGAGCAATTGAAAGTTAAGGTGGTTCCATTGCTTCCATCGCTTCGTCTTGTTCCCTCTGTCCTCAACAGGTGACCGGATAAAACCGGACAGCAACCGCAGGCAAAGGGGTGGCCATAAAAAGGTAAGCCAGATGCCGGTTGGTCATTCACCTTCTTGCCTGCGTCCAGTGCAGACCCAACGGTTGAGTCTCGACTTCACAACTCGAAATGGAGCCTTCGCATAGCAGGGACTGTGGCGCAGATGATGGTGAACCTGAGAACCCGCGTACGGTAGGCGAGAAGGAAGCCTGCTATGAAAGCTTGAAGAAAGCAGCTGGTATGCCTCCCGGCTAGACGCGCTTCGATTTCGCTCAATCCGTTACGTTGTGCTTTGCAGAGAAGCTGATGAAAGGCCAAGTGACGTCGTTTACCGATATGAGGCTTCTCGAAACCAAGCTTGCCAAATCTGAGGGCATCATACGGGACCAGACCGAGTGCATCTCCAAGCACTCAGAACGGAACGTGAAGCTTACTACTATGCTTGAACATCAGCAAAAGCTACTTTCTTCTCTCGAGTTCGAAGTCAAAGCTACGCAGACGTTGTGTAACTGCATCAAGGAAACTGTTACCACATTCGGCGAGCGAGTACATTTGGGTACTCACCTCTCGTGAATGATTCTTGGCCATTGGCCTCAACTCTTGTGTTTTGCTGCTCTCGGTACTGCAGCGAACGACGATCTGAATTCGACTGTGAAGCAAATGAAGTTACAAGAAGAAGCTGTGGCGTCCCTGGAAGCAGAAGCGAGGCTCGTCTTGCAGTGGAAGGCCGAACACCAAAGGAAGGTCAAGGAACGTACGTATTCTTACAAGTTCGCGTCATACCTACGCGAACTCATACCCGGCACGTACTGTCGCTAGTCGAGGAACGCGAGAAGCAGCGTAAGCGGGAGATCAGGCAGCTGGAGGGTCAGCTGGAACAGTCTCAAAGTTCGCTATCGCAGTCCGAGCAAGATAAAGGTTCGTTAAAAGAACTTTTTGAGCAAGCCAAGTCTCACATGCACGTAACTCGTAATAGGTCGCTTGCATGCTCAAATTGCTGCAGAAGCCAATGCGATGGCTGCGCTTTCAGCAAAGGCCACGCGTTATCAAAGTTCCTTGAAGCAAGTGGAATCTGAGATTGTCAACCTTAAGGAAACAGAAGCTAGTCTTCGTGCCTCCCTCGCGGAGAGTAATGGCAGGGGCGATAGCCTCGCGCATGCACTCAAGGAGAAAACTAAAGCAGCGGTATGCAGTATTCTTTCTTGGTCAACGAAGAAGGCATCTGATGCACTCTATATCAGGCAAGGGAGAAGGACGCTTTGCTGAGCCAACAAGCAAGCTTATCGAGCGAGATCGCGGTTCTTCGTGGGCAAGTAGGCGACCTGAGCCAGGGCAACGAATCGCGAAACGCCGAGATATCGAAACTGAACAGGAGTCTACGGGACACAGAAGAGCGACTTCAGTGCCAAGATGAACGGTGCCGATCTACTATTCTGTTTTTGTTGCCTTCACACCTCACTCGATGTCTTTCCAGCGTCAGCCAATTGAGTATCGAACACGAAGCTTTGAACGAGTCCAAGGTCGCTCTTCAAGTTGAGCTGGAAGAGCTGAGGCAATGGCTGAGCGCTGCTAGGGAGCGGAATGCAGAACTGACAACCGAAAGAGACGGGCAAGCGCTACTAATTGCAGAATTCCAAGCCGAATCCGCTGAGGTCAGGTCACTCTTTGAGGCGGAGAAGACAGACTGCCAGAAGGTAAACCAACGTACCGATGATTAAGCATAATCGATTGGTCTTTTCCTAACGCGTATTGTAGGCGGAAAGAGTTGCTGCTGCGCTTCAGGCACAGATAGAGCAACTGCAAGGCGCAGCAAGTCTCAGAGAAAGGGAACTTAGTTCGCTACAGACAGGAAATGAGGACTTGCTTCACGAGATCAAGTTGCTGCGCTCTCAACAGGCTGAGTATGAAGCTACCAAGAAACGAGCGTGTGATCTCGAGGTTGTGACATCCGTCTCGTTATACGAGCATGCACAAGTGATAACTTACGAGTGATCCAGGCGCTGTTGAGCTCCGCTACCGGCAATATCAACATGCTTCAGAACACGGTCGAGTCTACACACGCGTCGAGGAGTCTTCTGGAAGAGGAACTTAAAGTGAAGGCCGCCGAGAATAAGAAGCTCGTCGCTCTCTTGAACGATTCTCATCGTAAGAACGAAATGCTAACGGACGCCGTGCGTCAAGAAGAGGCCAAGCTTGCGGAGATCGGCAATCGCTTGAATATGGTACATGTACCCCGCTACTTCAGCGCACCGCCAACAGCAACTTCGTCCACAGGAACAAAACAGAGCCAATGAGACCTTCGCGCAACTCAGCGCCGAGCGTGACACGAAAGAACGGGAGCTCAAGAAGCAACTCCAGAAGCTTCAGGATAGCCTGCACGAAAAGGTGCCTCGTCCTTTGTTCAGGATTGCGTAGCTGCAGCGTGCTAGTATTCCATTTCCAACCATTTTTTTTTTTTAAACAGGAAAGAGTCATTCAGGAGCATCAGCAAACCATCGACAATGTCAAGTATCTCATGGCCGAGGAGCGCCAACGTCAAACAGCTCTGGCCGAAGAGGAAAGAGCGCAGCTCACGATGCAGCTCAACAGAATGGAAGAAGCAAGAGTATCTCTGGAGGCTAAGATTTGCGCCCTGCAACAGCAAAATGGCGGTACGCTAAGCTTCTTGGCTTGGTTGAAGCACTGGATTTCGTCGCTTAGCTGCGCCAAGGACCGGAGAACGCCCCTCGCAAAGAAGCGCCTGCATGCGCGGATCCATCGAACGAGTCGGAAGAGGAGAAAGATGAAGAGAGCACGCCCGACATCAGGAAGAAGAGAAAGCGACAGGCTCCGGTGAGCAAGAAGGTACAGATGGCAAGACTTGACAGCCGCACTCGACCAACTCGGAGCTGCAGGGGACACTGGCGAAGGCAAACTCGCGTGGGGCCGCTCGCATCACTCTCGAATCGGATATGCCCAGTCCGCCAGCGTCAGCCAGACGCGCGAAGGCGAAGAGGGTACGTCGCGAGATGCAAAATCAAAGTGGTTGTGATTGAGCGATCCCTTTAGGTGGTGAGAAAGCGCCGTCTGCCGTTGCAAGCGGCGAAGAAGGCCAAGAAGTCGGCAGATCTATTCGATGACGTGTTTGCCTTCCACTCCGGCTCCGAGTGAAGACCGGCAGCCGCGCTTCGACAAACGACGTGACCAAGCCACAAGCAACGTGCTTCGGTTAGTTCGATTCGTTGCGCCCGTGTCAACCGTACTCTCAACGAGCGAGTAAAGTCTCTGGGCAGCCAAGGGTGTCACTCCAGTATACATTCCGACGTTGAGAAACAGACTGACAAAATCGCACTTCTCAGAATCGCCTCCCAGAGAGCTCGCCACCTCGTTGGGAGAGGGTCGCTGTTGGTTTAGGAGGCCAGCTTGTACGCGCCATAAATAGGAAGGCCGATGGCCAGTGCGGGGATGCCCAGTCCTTTTGGAGGGAGAGTTGTCAGAGCAAGCTCGCAGAAGAGAGAACAAGAGAGTGAGCGGGATGCGGCACCGATGACAATCGGAGTGACTACGACCACACCGGCGGCTACACCTACGCCAATGCCGGCGTACGCGCCGTACTTGCTCCAATTCGAAGACCAGTTTTGTAGTCCCTTACACTTGCCGCTCGAAAAGTGCTCGTAGCCTTGAAACCGGCCCATGCAAATCCAGCAGAACTCGTCTGGAGGAAAAAGAGCTCAATGAGGGCCCATGTCCCATACGCGCAACGCGGGCACAAGAAGCGAAGGCGAACGTACAACGACAGCCCTGGCAAGTCCTATGGATAGCGGTACAACAGAACCAATGAAAACGCGTCATTCAGGAAGCCATAAGAGCAAACTAAAGAGCAAGGCGACGTGTGTGTACATGTGGTTGCAGCCATCGTTCTTTTGGATGGGCGTTTTGCACTGCGGGCAAGGTCGTGCATTCTTTCTGATGTAACGTTGGGCCTAATAGGGAGCACAAACGTCAGCATAACGTCAGCATAACGTCAGCATGAGCGAGTGCAGTACCTTTTTCTCCGCCCTGGTCATCTTCTTCTTGCCCTTCTCCGCTTGACGCTTGGCTCGTTCGCAAGTGATGCCCTCGTGCCACTCAAGGTTGCATTTCCAACAGAACTCGGTCGCTAGCGACATCAGATGAAGTGTTAGCAGGTTACCCACAGAGGTAAAGATTCAAATCCTGGGCTGAGCATACAGCAGGAAGAACACTTCATATGGCAATCCTCTTCGGAGCCATGCGCGGCTGTCTCGCAGCCAAGCCTGAGAAGGGGAAACCAAGTGTGAGCGGTGAGGAGCAACAGCGACAACGAAAAATGCTACTTGGTCGTACTTGGGACACCAGCGCACGGTTGGGTCGTTGCGGAGGGAGGCCAGCAGGTAGAACTGTTGATATCTCACAAACTGCTTGTTGGTGAGAATGTTCTTGAGATCCTCCTCGTCCACCTGCATCACGCGCCGTCGCGTTAGTCCTTTAGAGTAATCACCAGTGAAGGGCAGGACAAACGTACGGCAGCGGCACAGGTGGGGTTGGGGCAAGTCAGCTTCAGCACTTTGCCGTCGTTAATAAGCCTACGTCCGATACACGCCCACAAGCGGTTAAGAGGACTCCACGCTGACTGCGCGGGATGCGCGCGACGAGGGCCGGGGATGTGCGTACACGTCATAGTTTCCTCTCAAGCAGGACTTGCAGTAGAGGCATCCGCACTTGAGCTGGTAACCACGCTTACCAGGCCACCTGAACACACGCACACGACCTGATCAACTGGGCGAAATTGACGACAGCGAGGGCAGCTGCCTACCAGAAGTCGTCCATGCAGATGACGCACTCCTTCTCCTCCTTGCCCTCGTGATCTTCGTCATCCTCATCGAGATCTGCCATGCAGAACCGGAGATAAGTGTGCCACAGAATGAGCGTCGACGATCCTCTTATCAAAAGGGTGGGGTAGGTACCGTCTTCCTCCTCCTCTTCGGTCTCCTGCTCCTTTCTCGCCTCCTCGTCTTGCCGTTGCTGTTCCGCCTCCCAGGCGTGGTAGTCAAAGGTGAAGCCCTGGAATTCGTTGGGTTCGGGATCCGAGTACTGACTGCAATCGGCAACCACGACGGTGCGCAGGGTCAGCAAAAAGTAAAATGTAAAAATAAGTTTAAAAACAAAAGAGGGGGGAAAAAGAGGCGCCCTACGCGACAATGGTTGCCTCGTAGGCCTTGATGGCGTCGGTAATGCTCTCGTGGAGCATCAACAAGGTGCCCAGACGCTGCCACGCCACACCGACCGAGCCTCAGCAACCATGAGCCCAAGCAACCGGGGAGGGGAAGGGGAAGGCGGAGGGCGGGCGGTACCTCCGGGTCGTCGATGTGCTGCTCGATGAGGAGCTCGAGCTTGGATATCATTTGGCCAAAGTTGCCTACCACGATGGACGTCAAGGGAAGCTTGAGCAAGCCAGCAAGCAAAAGCAGAAGGGCACTACTACTACTTACCCAGATGGATGCTGACGATGTTGGTCTGGGCCGGGCTCAGGCGGGAGTGTTGGCCCTGCTCCAGGATCTGCTGGAACGAGTTAACCTGCTCGTTGATGGCAGAGGCGCGCAGGTCGAGTCCCGACGTGTGGTCCTGCGGGTGGCGGGAAGAGGGAGAATAAGTCGACACGTCGCCTTTCCACTCTCTCTCTCTCTCTTCTCTACACGTACGTTGCCGATCAACTGAGACACGCGGAGCGGCTGCGCGGGGCCCGATGAGCTGCCCACGTCGGGACGCATTCCCTCCAGGCGGGTCGAGTTCCTGCAGCACGAAGGTCAGCACCGGCGCCTACGTAACACCCAGCGCTGGCAGGGCACGCACGAGTGGTGAAGGAGGGGAGCGGGGTGGTACGGCGGGGATGGGTCGTGCCTGATGTTGTCGGAGGAGAAGAACGAGGCGGGCGCGAAGCCCGGTTGGAGGGTCATGCTCTGCGCACGCCGGTGCTGCCAATCGTTGTTTTCCTTGTGCTCGCGTTCTTGCGCCTCGGCCTAGGACGTGGTGTCGCGCAGAGGGTCAGCCCAAGCCGTACCACACCCACCGACGCAGTGTATAAATGATAATGGACAAAAATATGAATAACGCCAAGATGCACCAGAAAACTAAGACGTAATATAGCTACGCGGTGGGGGAGGGATAAACATAGGATACCGAGATGGAGGCACGCTGGCTGTGCTGCAGGTAGGAGTGCACCAAGGAAAGATCGGCATCTTCGTCACCTGGTAACCAACAAGTGGAGAAGGAGAGCTGAATAACTTGCAACAACAAGAGGGCGGTTTGGCAAACCAAGGCTGAGGGCCCAATCTACCTTCCCTGTCCAACTCTATTCCCACGCTGCTTAGAGAGGAGGAGGAGGAGGAAAGGCGTTGCGGGTCCCTCCGATTGAACATCTTAGAAAGTAATCACAAGGCCTTCGTCTGGTTGTGATTCTTTTCCTCTTTGACAGAAGACTGCGCTTCAGCTCTTGGTTTTCGGTCGCACCGCACGACCACGGATACGAGGTTGCCTGAAAACATGGTTGATATTTATGGGTTACATGTGTCAATTAATCATCAAATTTTACAAGGCATCCTCGGTAGCTTAGTTGGTAGAGCGCACGGCTGTTAACCGTGAGGTCGCAGGTTCGAACCCTGCCCGGGGAGTCTCCTATTTTGCCTGGGGATTTTATTGCACAAAAAGAACGTATGTTTACGGCCCAAGGAGGGATTCTGCCCCGTCTATGAACATCTCCGTGCCAGAGATATGGTCCGCCTTTTCGGAAAGCAGGAAGTGGTTGAGGTGCGCAACCTGTAGGGCCTTGGCTCCCTTTTTTCCAGTCAGAGGTATGCTACCTGCAACAAGGTTAGTGCCCTCTCTCCTCGAGGATGAGCGGAGGTATCATGAACCTTCTGGATACTCCACTGGAAGTCGTATGCCTTCCATCTTTCGTGTGTTTGCATGGATGGCTGTCTCGACGTAGCCTGGACATACTGCATTAACTCTGATCTTATACTGGCCAAGCTCAACTGCCAGCATTTTCATCATTGCCACCTGTCATGGCCCGGTCAGCACGTCTGTTCAAGAAATCAGAGGGAAAGGATGGCGCGAACCTGGCCGGCTTTGCTTGCAGAGTAGGCAGTGGCTCCAGAGTTGAGGAAAGTACGTGTACCGTTTATAGAAGAAGTGATAACGATCGAGCCTCCTTTCTCCTTCATCAAGGGTACGGCGTATCTGCGAGCGCACTCCAATTGGTAACAATAGCAAATAAAGACACGTTGATGCTTGCTTGATCGCACTTGATGGTGAGGAAAGAGCCAAAAAGGTTCACGTTGAGGGTATTTTGGAATTCTGCTGACGTGAGCTCCTCGATTGGTGCCCAAGTGCCATTCATCCCCGCATTGGCCAGCACGCAGTCCACTTGACCTTTGGCACTGTATTGTGAGCAAAAACTGACACTCAACGAAGTTTTTGGGGCGTCGCACCAAACTTCTCTTTCACTTGTTCGTAGAATTTGATGGTGTCCACCTCGCTGCTCACACTGCCTGCAAAAGTAAAACACACGGTGCTCATCGAATTTTCAATCTCCTGCTTTACCTCGCGTAGTCGTTCCTCTTCCAAGTCGAAAATGGCCACCCTGGCCCCCTCTTTGGCCAACACCACGGCCGTCGCCTTCCCAATGCCACTCCCACCGCCCGTGATAACTGCTACCTTGCCCTCCATCGCCATCTCTCCTTCTCCACTTCTGTGTACTAAGTGTTCGTCTTAAAGAAGATATCTTCTCCGCTCACCGTTCTTTTAGTTCCAGGCCCAAGCAGGGCAAGGGGGCTGATCCACGAGACCACACCGCCAGCTTGCTGAACAAAGCGACAGCGCACCGGCCAAATTTCGCCCGAAAAAGGGAACAACTTATGCGTGCTGGTTTTTATCTACGAATTGGAAACGAAACGTCGCGATTTGCGCGCCAGCTGTAGGTCAGTCGAGGGCAAGGCCGCAGCGGCGGCGGCATTCCTCAGTACCGAGAGCAGGGTTCGCAGGGAGCATCGCCCTGAGATCTTCCACGGTGGAGATGTTGAGGCCACCCAAAGATGCGCCCACGATCTGAGTGACGCATATGGATCAGCAATGTAGCCGATTTGGCTCAGGTGTTACGAGGAAGAGGAGCGACCGTAGTGGGCAGTCCAAAGAAGTTGGTCGCAATGGTCGATACACCGGGGTCTTCGTTGTTGAAGCCGGCCACGAAGACCGCAGGTTCACAGTTCATATTCTGTTCAAAGTGGATCGCGCCTTGGGGGAACACCACAGCCATGCCCTGGGTCACGTTGGTCATCACGAAGTTGTTGCCGTTTTCCATGAAGAAACCGGCCTCGAAAGACCCCTAGTAGCCGTATCCGTTAGTTCTTCTGGCGAACTGTCTGGTGGAGTTGTGGGAACGGAGCTAGTACGTTAACAACGAAATTGAATTCAGTGGCCCGAGGGTGGGTGTGAGGCAGGTTGATCCCACACGGACCGAGGTAGCCCACGGTCATAGCCACGCCGTTGCCGATGAGCGCTGGAAAGTTACGGGATGTGGCAGCCACCGTCTTGCCCCCACGACCCTCCGATACACCTAAGTTGCCCCGGAAGTCGAAAATGAAGTTGTCCCCTAACGCAGCCACTCTCTCCACCTGGCTTGCGCTTGTCTTCAGTGTTTGTATCAGCGCTGCATTGGGGTTGGCGCTGGGACTCGTCGTTTGAGCTGCGGTGGAGCGGGAGGTGAGTGGTAAGGTTAACTTGCTGGGTGTAGAAAAGCGCCAGGGTACCTGCGACCATCGTCAGCGTTAGCAGGAGCAGGACAAGGGTATTGGAAAGCTTCATCTGATGGTTTGATAGCGAGATGGGTCATGCACGACGTTTATACCCGCGCACGTAACGCCGACGTCTGGCCCTCGTCCGCAAGTGGCCGAACGGTCGGGGTGCTGCACGACCCAGGCCGAAATTTCGTTACTACCAAGAGCAAAGATGAGAAGGACGACAACAGCTGCACTGGGGCGGTGGAGGTGCGATAGCTGCAGGGCTCTGAAGAGAATGCTGACAACTGCCCCAGAAGGCACCACCTTCACGCCAGAGCAGAAGAGGCAGTTTCAGGAGGACGGCTTTCTTGTGGTCGATAGATTGATCGACCCCAGCCTGGCCGAAGCCATCAAGACTCGCTTCGCCCCTCTCTTCAGGTGCTTCTCCTTGATGCTTTTTTCAACTATTTTTTCTTACCAAAAATATAGATAAATATAGATTTTTATTTTCTTGTTAACACCTTGTTAGGGGCGAGTTTGACACGGGGGTGTACCCCGACGAGTGGCACTGGCGAGAGGGCATGGGCCGCGACGATGTCACTCGCGAGATCGTGAACAGCGTGCGCCTCGCTTCTTGTGCCATATTGTGTGCATAACTGCAAGCTAACGTTCGTACTAGTGGAAGAGCGACTACACGATCGCATCGGTGGTGTTGAGCGAGCGCCTGGGGCGGCTGGCAGCAGAGTTGGCCGGGTGGACGGGCACCCGTGTGGGCCAAGATGACATCTGGTGGAAGCCTCCCGGAACCAGAGCGGTCTCCTTCCACCAGGATGCCCCCTACTTCGACTTCCTCAACCCTGTACGTTCTGCTGCGCGCCTCCTTTGGTGCCCACCGCTCACTCGATCGCTTACGGATGACATGTGCCTAGCGTCGAGAGCTGATCACTTGCTGGATAGCCTTGGATGACACTTCGCGAACCGCTGGCACGCTGGAATACGTGAGGTGCTCTCCATCGCCTACTATACATGATCGCCAGCCAACAGGAACCTGGAACCCCGTTCTGAGTGCGTCTAGCTGTTTGTCGAGAGCAGAGGTTCGCACAAGTGGCCTCAGGAGAGCAAGATGCTCCAGAACGCGTTCTTCACGGCTCAAGACTACCGGGCCTCACTCGACCACGTAATCAAAGCCCTGCTTCCTTGGGGTGGTCTGCTCTCATCAACCCCTTCTCCCTGCTTTTACGTCGTGTGATCGGCGTGGACGCAGGCGGCTCAGCATTTGGGCCTTCCTCGGCCCGAGGTGGTGCCTGTCGAGGTACCAGCAGGCGGCGCTGCTTTCCACGTACGGTTCAGTTTCTCCGCCACGAGGCCACACGGCAACTCACGCGTGTGTTGGCATGGGCACAGAGCGGACCGACGTGGCATGGCTCGGGTCCCAACACGGACAAGTCCAGGATCAGGCGGAGCCTCGCCATTCACTTCCTCCCTAGCCACGCCACTTTCCAGCCCACCGGTGTCGGGGTGCGTCCTGAGCTGACCCGACGTGACCTCCATTGAGCGCTGATGCTGACGTTGCGGTGGTTTGGTTGGGGCCAGTACATTTACGGGAGGTACAAGAGGTGGGGCTCAGAAGAGATGGAGGAGACCTTCTTCCCCATCACCTACCGCCAAGACGGCTACCGTTCGCCCTTCCTCGCTTCCTACTGCGCCACCACGCTCTGACCATCAGGCCGCGCGGGACCCGCTTGTACATGCACTGAACCCTCTTCTTCACTCAACCACGTGCGCGAGTAATTGGTTGTCTATCTACAGCGACACCCCAAGTTGTATGTACATCTATTCATCGTGCGTGAATACAGGCACCGAAAGGAGACAAGGGGCGGATAGATCTAGAGAGAGGCGAGGGTGGTAGAGGGGAAGTCAGAGTGTCGTCGGGCGTGGGCCAGAAGCAGCTGCATGTTGCCGTCCTCTTGGGTCTGCAGCGACGCCAGTGCGCGGTGGAAGCCGCGGCCCTGGGCGTTGTCCCAGTTCCGCTCCATTCGCCCCAGGAGGAACTCCGCCTCCTTTCTGTCGGCCGAGGGCTGCGCCGTCTGGTCCCGCTTTTGCACGAGCCAGAAGTAGCTCATCAGCTCGCACAGGCCCTCCTCCACCTCCTCTGGAAGCTCGGAAGCCTGCGAAAGGTACAGGGCTGCGAAGGAAGCAGAACACGGGAGAAGTGTCAGCAATTTCTGCTGACGTCAGAGACTGGTGAAGCAGCAAAAGACTTACCAATCCAGCAGTGCATCATCTCGTGGGCAAGAACTGCGCCTGCGTGGTCTTTGCTAAGACCCTTGGCCAAGATGACTTCCTTGGGCGCGTAGGTCTGCAAGTTGGACGGAGATAGGATCAGTATCGATTCGTTGTTGTGTGGGCCGTGGCGAGGTGGTACGATACCTTCTTGGCGAAGATGGATGGTCGGCAGGCCTGCTTGACAGTGAGACCTAGCGGGCTGCCCTTCTTGTCGCCCTTGGCCAGGCTGTTCCTCGCCTTGCCCATGGCCTGGAGCCGCTCCAGCTTCTCCGGTCGGTACAGGGAGAGAGGAATGTCTCCATCGGCGCCCACAAACTCGATCCCCATCTCTACACGACCATGAGCAAGAAAGTGTGAGGCCACGCTCAGAGCGGCATTACCGCAACAAAGGTGAGCACTGTAGATGGGAGGCACCTTTGCTGAGCCACTGCTTAACCTCCTTCATGAGCTTGTCGCCCTGCGACGGCGACTCGACGCGTTCGAGCATCTTGAAGTGACGGTCGATATCCTGGTCGCCGCTGGCAGAGTGCTGGAAGCAGTCCACGCAGAAGGCGTCGCCAAGCCGCGGGTCGACGGCCAGCTGGTCACCCAGCTCGTGCCCGCAGCCCGCGCATGTGTGGCAGAATCGGTCCATGAAGTCGTGCACGCAGTAGAGCTTGCCCTCCTTGTGGAACACCCACCCGTCCTCCTCGCGGTGGTCGTGTTGGTCGCCGGGGCAGCTGGTGGTGCCCTGCAGTGGCTTGCCGCAGCCATCGCAGCGGAAGTGGGCGCGGGTGAAGACGCGGCCCGACTTCATTTCGAACTGGCCGCTGTGGAAGTCCACCTTCTCGCCACAGCCGCACGAGCAGAAGAGAAAGCTGTTGAGGATCTCAGGCCGTGTGGCGAGCTGGTCCCACACCCGTCGTCGATCTTCCTCGGTGCTGGTTGTCGTCGTCTTGTCTGCTACGTTGAGCTCCGAGAGCAACGACGAGCCGACGAACCTCTCCAGGCGCTCGGCCAAACCAGCCAGTCGCTCGCGTTCGGTCCATACGAACAGGCCGGTGGCCATAGCCGAGATGGCGAAGAGCGTGGGCGGGAGCAGTCGCCGAAGGCTCGGGCTGTCCCAGAGGCCGTGGCCGGCCTGTGCCTGGACGGGAGGAAGGGCGAAGTGGGCGGGAAAGCATTCGTGTCGGTAGAGGCATGCGGAGCAGCCCGGCTTCATGTGTGCATAACCTCTTCGCGCGCCAGGCGTTCGCAGAGTGCGGGGGACCGCGAAGGACGCAGCACGGGCTTGCCTGGTTCGAGGCATCACCCGAGGAGCTGCCAGAGCTATACGTGAAGCTTGTTTTCTCATGTCTCTTTGTGTATGTTCTGGAAGTGGCGGCACAGCAGCCTTTTGTGGCCTGTAGGAAAGTGGCAGACTCCAGAGGGAACCTTCTCGGAGCGGTCGCGGTCGTTTCGCCTTGGCGACCAATTGAAGTCAACTCTTCCGTTGACCATCAGTTGACCTTCAGGAGCTTCGCCGCCACCTCTGAATGGTCGATAGAATTTCTTTTTCATTTCTTTGCTCTCTAACAATTTCTGTGGTAGAAGGTAAAATCTCGGGCTCGAGAAAGATCGGAGAAGTTCGAACCATCTCACACCATCAATTGTTATAACGAACAAGCAGATGGAGAAGCCCGAAAAGAAAAACGTAAAAAAGAGGAAGGCTGACGATTCGGTGGATGAAGGCCGGAAAAAGAAGGCCGGAGGCAAGGGCGGTGCATCGCCCCGTAAGGCTGAGAAGAGGGCGAAGAAGGAGGGAACTGCTGGCAAAAGCGATGGTGCTGATGCGCCTCCCGAGCGCCCCCGGTATGTGTACGGAAATCTGCCTGAGGGCTTCCGCGTCATGCCGTCGGCCATTCCCAATAAGATGAAGCGAAGCGAAGTATATCATAAAATCAAGGCTGAAAAGAAGAGATTAAAATCGCAAGAACGAAACAAGAGGCAAAAGGAGAGGGCAAGACTTGGCGACAAGGTTCGTTTCACCACCCCAAATCGCTGAGCTGATTTTGTGAGGAACAATCAATCCTTACAATTGCACAACGCCAACCTTCTCCTTCAGGCGCCGCCGAAGCTCGAGCCTCGCACGATTGAAAACACCAGAGAGTTTGATGAAACCATCGTCAAGCCTGACGATGCGGTAAGAGGCCCTGGCTGCGCTAGACGTCACTCTATCTGACCTTCTCTTCTTGTTGGTGCCCTTTCCCATGTGAAGGAAGTCATTGAGGACGAGGCCATCGACGAGTTCTCCGCGTTCTTCAGGGGCGAGAAGACGCCCAAGATCCTCTTCACCACTTCGCAAAAGCCCACAAAGGTGATGGTGCATGCGCAGCGGGCAGAAGGTCTGCGTTCTGACCTTTCCTCCCTTCATCGTGCAGACCTCGTTCACTTTCATTGAGGACCTGCTCAAGGTTATTCCCAACTCGTCGTTCCGCAAGCGAGGCACCTTCGAGCTCAAGAAGATCGTGTCCTGGGCCAAAGAGCGGGAGTTCACCGCCCTCATCGTCATCAACGAAGACCGAGGCGGTGGCTTGCGAGGAGTCAGTATCCTTTTCAACACTTGCCCTCCTTCCTGCTTTTTCTTCCCATCTCCATCTTCTCTTCACTGCTTCAATTCCACCCTTGCTTCGTTTGTCTTCCTTTAACTCTTTGCTAGACGGCGCGCTATTGATCAACTTGCCCGAGGGACCGACGTTCCACTTCAAGATCACGTCAGTGAAGCTCATGAAGAAGATCAGAAACCACGCCACGCCATCCGAGCACCTTCCAGAGCTCATCTTGAACAACTTCAACACCCGTACCTTCCCCTATTCTCACGAGGGGCAGGCCTTGGCCATTCTTCGCAACTGACTCTGCTGACCTGCTGGGCACCCAAAAGGGTTGGGCCACACTGTGGGTCGCATGTTTGCGTCCATCTTCCCTCTGAAGCCAGACTTTAAGGGCCGACGAGTCGTCACCTTCCACAACCAGCGTGACTTCATCTTCTTCAGGCATCACAGGCATGCCATATACCCCCCCCCCCACTTGCTTCTTCTAGCTCATAAGTGGTCGGTGGTCTGCCAGCTGACGCCTTACGTGCTGCAGATACATCTACGAGAACGAGAAGAAGGCGCGGCTGCAGGAGATTGGACCGAGGTTCACGCTCAAGCTGCGCAGCATCCAGCACGGTACCTTCGATAGCGAGCACGGTGAGTATGAATGGGTCTACAAGGTCCGCACTCTCGTCCTTTCTTTGTTGCTGTGGCGTGTGTTCCATGGTGTGTTCTAACTTGTCCCTGCTGTCGCGAGAGCAGAAAGAGAACGAGACCAGCAGGAGGCGTTTTTTCTTGTGAGGGAGCTTGGCGTTGTGTTCTCTTTTGGTTGGCCATTTTGTTGGCGCCAAAACTTTTCTGCTACTAGTCCCACAATAATTTTTGACGTGTCTGGCCCTAGCGGAGGGCACAATCTGATCCCATCATCTCTTTGGCTGTGGATTGATCTGTTATTTGCAATTGATAATCTCTTGCAAGGAAAGCAAGAAAGATGGATGGAACGAACGGACGATCGGGCAAAAAGGAGCCGCTCGAGATAGGAACGAAGATCCCCTGCAGATGGAAGCAAGATGGGAAGCTGCACACCTGCGAGATTCTTGAGCGCAGGCCTGGCACAAAGGAGGGCACTTGGGATTACTACGTCCATTACGTCGAATTCAACAGGCGCCTTGATGAGTGGGTCACCGAAGACCAGCTCAGCACGGACAAGGAGAAAGAGAAGGAGGAGAAGGCCGAACGAAACGAGAGGATCAAGACCAGGCAGACCAAGCGCAAGGCTCACGAAATTACCCACAACAAGGTTTGCTTTCTACGCTCGCGCCCCGCCATCTAATGTCAGGGCAAGATGCTCACGTGGCAACAAAATGCATTTTCTTGCCCCAATTAGGAGGACACGAAGCTATCCGCACTCGAGAAGGAGCATGAAGAGATTACAAAGGTGAAGAATATTCAGACCATTGAGATCGGCAAGTTTGAGGTTGATACGTGGTACTTCTCGCCCTACCCCGAGGAGTTCGCGAACTGCCAGAAACTCTACATGTGCGAGTTCTGCCTCAAGTACATGAAGAAGAGGAAGACACTCCAGCGCCACAAGGTGCGCGGCCTTCCTCCTCAAGTGAGGCGTGTAAACTTCCTCCTCCTCCTCCTCCTCCTGCAGCTTACTGACCGCTTATCGCTGGCCTCGTTGTAGCTCAAGTGCGACCTGCGTCACCCGCCTGGAAACGAGATCTACAGGAACGGGACGTTGTCTGTGTTCGAGGTGCCTCTTCTTTCCCCTTGTCGTCACTGCCCTCACCTCGCTCAGGCAGGTGCTCACGGTCTCTGATCCGTGTCTGCAGGTGGACGGCAAGAAGAACAAGATCTACTGTCAGAACATGTGCCTGATGGCCAAGCTCTTCCTCGACCACAAGACCCTCTACTATGACGTCGAACCCTTCCTCTTCTACATTATGACCGAGTGCGACAACAGGGGCTGCCACATGGTAGAGCACCTGCTCTGCTCTTGTTCGTGTTTGTTCGACATCGAGCTCACCAGCATTCCTCGCCTTCACTATGGCTGCGCACCGGCAGGTTGGGTATTTCTCCAAGGAGAAGGACTCCCCCGACGACTACAACATCGCCTGTATTCTCACCATGCCCCCCTACCAGCGAAAGGTTGCTAACGCCCTCCCGTGCCCTCATTGCGGTAGCTCCTACTCAACTACTCCTCCCCCACCCACCCGTGTGTTCTCAGGGCTATGGCAAGCTTTTGATCGCCTTCGCCTACGAGCTGACCAAGAGGGAAGGCAAAGTGGGCAGCCCGGAGAAGCCGCTCTCTGACTTGGTACGCCCTAATGCGGCCCGAACGTGTACTGCTCGCATGGTGCGGCCATTGCTGACACGGATCCGCTGCAGGGACTGTTGAGCTTCAGGAGCTACTGGACTCAAGTACTTCTTGAGATTTTGAGAAAGCACAGAGGTAAGCTTGTGCCTCGACGCTGATGGGACATCATTTCGTCGATGGCTAACGCTTTTCGACCTCTGCTCGACGACACAGGAAATATCTCCATCAAGGATATGAGTCAGATGACGGCTATCAAGACGGAGGACATCATCTCGACGTTGCAGTCGCTCAGCCTGATCAAGTACTGGAAAGGCCAGCACATCATCTCTGTAACCCCCAAGGTGATCGAAGGTACGGTGCACCGACAGTTTGCGTTGCTCCTGCCCCCCACCCCCCAACGCTGACCGTGTCCCCTTTGCTGCTGCAGAGCACCTCAAGCTTTCTCAGAAGAAGAACACCGGCCCGCTTATCGATCCCAAGTGCCTGCATTGGACCCCGCTGCAGGATGACACCATCAAGAAGACCAAGCACACGTGAATCGCTTTCCATGCATGTACATACGCGCTGTGTTGGTTCTTGTGAGGCCCCGGGGTTGGGCTAAGGGCTAAGGCTTCTTTTGAAGCAAAGATCAAGTGATGTCACGTCTCCGTCTTTTGCTCTCGCCTTCGTGGAAAAAAGGTGGGTGTGGGAGGGCGTCGCTTGGTGGCGAATCACGCGGTGTTAGGGGGTATTGGGGTCCAGGGGGATCCCGACCTTGCGGCCAGGCGATTTGTTGGTGAAGCAGAGTTTACTCTCTGCGTTGAGGTTGGGGCCAGCCCAACGTCTATGCCGACGTCAGGCCAGCCACCATGTAGACGAGTTCTTGACGAACACACCGACGTAATCGCTTGCTCATGATGAGACAGGTTCTTCGGACCTGTGGCTACCAGACTTGCATGATGGAATCGAAGTAGCGTAGAACTCATCTTTGCAAGCATTACGCCCACACACCCATTCTCTGCCTCTAGGTGTGCTGCCGCTTTGGACGGCTACGCGCTTCTTCGCACAGACATTGTGGGAGCAAAAGAAAAGATAAAAGCAAGAAAGAAAATTGCAAGAAAGGGTAAGGCATAGACGTTGCAGGAGCTCCTCTGCGCTCATGTTGCTGGGTTGGTCCCGCAAACAAAAAACAGAAGTAGAAAAAAGCTGCGAAAGGAGGGGAAAAGTGGAGCGAAAATAAGCAGGCAAGGCAGCCGCACTGCTCATCGTCACTATGCATTACGCACAACTACTTTTACCACTGGTAATCCCTTGAGGCGTAATACTGGATGGAGAACGGCGAACGACCACACCAGAAGTCCTTCACCCTTCAGACAAACGAGAAATTCTACCCTCAATTCGACCGGATATGGCCTATTGAGCTAATGGACAAGGTTTGTCACTAAGATCGTCGCACTTGTCTTTATCTACACAAATCCACAGTTGATGGATTTCCATCTGGGCTTGCGCAGGTGGAGGAGGCGTCGTGGAAGGAGTTCGTCTCCCGATTGAATGCAGAGACGATGCTGAAGAAGGAGACCATCCTCAAGGGCAAGTCTTTCGCTCTGCTCCTCGTTTGCCCCGCTCTGACCTCTTGTGTGCGCACACCCAAACAGCAATTGTGGTGGTGGGCGGCACGTACGTCGTGTGGGCTCTTCTTGTGGCTGCCGTGCTCGGGTATGTGCCCCACACTCTCTTCTCGTTGTTGGACGTGTGAGGCGGCGACCGGTGCAGCTGAGCGCCCAACTTCCGCTTCATGCACGTCACTCACTCACACCACACTACACCACCCCACAAAGTGGTCCCCTCTGGGAGGTCTACCAGCGGGTCATTTTCGTGGTCCTTTCGTTCTGCCTCGCCCTCTTCATCTCCTATCTCTCTCTGTCGCGGGTCATATCGGTGCGGGAGCACATGTCGCACGCCACCTTAGTTCACTCAACTCATTCACTTTGTGTCACTTTTCCAACACTTTGCAGGCGCGACGAAGGTTGGTTGCGTTCATGAAGCACGAGAACGAGTCCTTTTTCCACCCGCAGGGCGTGCACCTCACTTTGGGGGTCGACAACGTCTCTCGATATCTCACCCTCATCGTCGACACGCAGACACAACCCTACCGTACGGAGTGACTCTGCTTGGACAACTACCAGCTTGCCGATCAAGTGCTAACCGGCCACCACTCCATGTTTTTGGCCCGTGTGAGCAGGTGACACGTTGTCCGAGAATGATGTAGAAATGATGCCTATGGAAACCATCGCTTCATCCTCCCCATCCTCTGTTGCCGTGGCTCCTCTCGAACCGTCGTGGTTCTCCGCGTGAGCAAAAAATAATTCTAAGAAGATGAAAAATGGTATTAAAAGCTTTCCGTTATGCTCGGCGGGAAGGCTGGTCCAGAGTAGACAACAAGCTGCGCGGATGCAACAGCTGGACGACGAGAGGCAGAGCGATGGAGGGAGATGAAACGTCGGCCATGGTGTGCGCCATATGCCTGGAGGAGGCGGGCAATAAAGGCCCGCAGGGCACTGGAGAGCTGAACGGCTGCTGCCACGTTTTCTGTTACTCATGCATTTTGGAGTGGAGCAAGGTTGCCAACTCCTGTCCACTCTGCAAGCAAAAGTTCACTTGCCTCACCCAATCTCAGGTGAACACCTTTTCGTTTTGACATCTGTTCTCGGTTGTGAACATCGAATTCACCTCAGATTTTTAGGACTCTGGCAGCGTGCGACGAGTGGTGAGGGTCGAGGAAAAGGAACAGCGCCACGAGTATGACGTCCATGTACGTGCACCAACCGCGGACCGCGCTTGCCCGAATGCGCTTTATAATGGCGGACGGCACTATTAGGAGCTTCAGGCAGCATACGGCGGTGACGGTGGCGATGGCGATGACGCTGGCGCTGGCGCGAACAACTCATTCATCGACGACCGGTCCGACGGGGAGATCGAAAGGGAGGAGGGCGCAGACGATGACAATGAAGACGACGACGAGCTGCGGTGGCTGCAGAGGGATCAGGAGCGAATGGAGAGGAGGGAGGGCCGGCTGGACAACGACAGTAGCGGCGACGATGCAGCCATGGCCATCTTCTCGCAGGATGGTCGGCGCCTGCGCAACACGCGGGCGAGAAAGAAGCGGGAAGCGACCAAGAGGCGCTCGCAGGAGGAGGACGCGGCCGCGCAATCAAGCGCGGGGGAGAGGGAACGCAAGCGGCCTCGAGTGGCACGCCAGAGCACGATCGCCGAAGCCTTCGAGGCACGACAACACTGCCACGCACAGCGCCAAGACCGGGCCAACGAGGTAGTCCTTATCGAGGACGACGACAGCGAAGCCAATGAAGGGTCTTCGTCATCGCTGTCGTCGTCGTCGTCGAGCAGCAGCAGCAGCCTCGGGAGCGCCAGCAGCGAGCAGTACACGCCCACGCAGCTGTGGGTCATGAACGCGAACGAAAAGGCCCGCGCCACAGAGGGGCACCAGGAAACGGGGCGCGCTGGCGTCAGGTCGCTGTCAACGATTACGGCCTACTTCCCCTCTTTATCGCAGGACGACCCCAGCAGCAGCGAATCGCAGTGCACGCCGGCGCGCTCGCCCATCCAACTCTCGCCCGCGTCGTCGGATCCCACGGCCAGCCTCTCCTCGTGCTTCCCACTACCGCGCTCACTTGGCCTCGCGATTTCGTCGTCGCCCACTGCCGCCGCCGCAGCCACTGGCGCGCGAGGCCTCAAGAAAGGGACAGGCGGCAGTGCCTCGACGACTCAACGCGGGCAGCAGCGCCAGCGGAAGACAGGCGCGCCGTGCGACAAGGAGAACCGGCCCAACCAAATCCACTCGCTCTGCTTCTCTCTCGTGCCTTCGCCATCGTCCTCTTTATCATCGAGCACCACGACCAACTCCTTATCTCAGCAGCACCCGTACGGCCAGACGTTGTCTCCCACGCCCTCCCCGTCGCTCTCGCCGTTTGCCATTCCTCACACGCCCTCATCTCGATCGACTTCGTTTGGGGTCTACTCTGCGGCTTCTTCGTCGACGTCTTGCCTCCACGACACCTCTTCGGCCTCTGCCAGCTCGCCAGCCCCTTCTCCGTCTTCGTCTCCACCTTTGCTTCCGGTCCCGTCTCTCCTCGCCCAACACCAGTTTCAAGCTCTATCTGCAGTGCGCACGGAGCTGATGCCCTTTTTCAAGAAGAAGATCTTGTCGTCGTCTCATTTTCGAGACATCGCCAAGAAGGTACTCTCTCTCTCTCTCTCTCTCTTGCTCTCTTGTCTGTCGTGCAATCGGAGATAGCTTCAGCTGACCTGGGACCTAACCTACGTGAAAGGTAAGCGAGCAATACATCGCCGAAGAACGCAACAACGGGTTGGCCAAGAAGTCGCTTTGTCTAACCCCACGGCGAAAGAGTAAGATCAAGCGCCTCATAGAACTGGAGCTCGAGCGCTTCGACGTGTGACCCCGCGGCTTCTTTCGCTTTCGCGCACTAAATGGAGCCAGTGCTGGCCAGCAGAACGGCTGTTTTGCGCGGGGAACGACGACGCACAACCACCGACGTCGGCAGGTCGCCCGTCCCTTGCGCGCCCACCCGTTTTGCACCGCCGCTTATCCACGAGATCAGGGTTGCCCTCCCGTCTCGGTCCGCTCTTAATTTTCTTTCGCTTTTTCCGCTTTCGTTAATAAAACGAAAACAAAGACACGACGGAGAGAGTTTGCTCTGCTGCTGAAGATGGAAGGGAGGACGCAGTTCGTCGTCTTGGTGGCGGCCTGCATGATGGTGTTGGTGGCTGACGCTACGTTTTCGTCGGATATGGGGTCCCAGCAGCGCCATCCGATCGTGCACCGCACCACTACGGTTCACCGCCACGCTGCCTCCGGCGATTCCTCTCCGGAACTCTCCAAGAAGATCTACAGGTTCCCCCAGGTACTCCACCATCACCATCGACTCAACCGAGCAGAATAGATTTATTAATGCGCTCGGGGGCAGCGAGTGGACCACTTCGATCCGTTGAACCGCGAGACGTTTCATCAGAAGTTCATCGTCACCGATGATAACTACGTGCGGGGCGGTCCTATCTTTTGTGCGCTCTTAAGCCTTCTCTTGTCTGCACGTGCCGTGCGGGGGCGACCAAAGAAACTCACTCAAAGCGAGCGCTTCTCGGTGGCGCAGTGTTCTTGGGCGGCGAGGCTCCCGTTGAGTTCTTCGACTTCCAGACCGTCCTGCCGCGCTCCCTCACCAAGCAGTTTGGTGCGTTGCTGTCTTCTTTTCCCCGTCTGCCGCCATCCGGCGCGTTGGTTGATGGCCACCCTACACGTGTGAGCTGACACGTCGGTTCGCACAACAGGCGCTCTCTACATCGCGTTGGAGCACCGCTTCTACGGCGAGAGCATGCCGACTTCGGACTTCTCGACCGCCAACCTCGCCCTGCTGTCTTCCCGACAGGCGTGCGTTCCGCTCCTATCCCCCTCCCCGGCGCCGCAGCGGCCATTCTGACCAACCACTTGCACTCTAGGCTGGCTGATGCGGCCAACTTCCTGGTCTCTTACAACGCCACTCTGGCCCAGGTACGTACGCATTTGATGCCCGCTCGCCCGCAGCCCGGAGCTGCTGTACAATCTCGGTGCAGAAATGAACGGGCCAACGAATTCGCTACTCACGTGGTCGCGTGCAGCCCGGTCCCTGGGTCGTGTGGGGATGCTCGTACTCGGGTGCCCTCTCGGCCTGGTTCAGGTGCGCAAACCGCGTTGCTCTCTCTCTCTCTCCCTCTCCCATCTTGGCTTTTGGTCGAAGAGCTCAATAGTGAGTGGTTGTGGCACACAGGGCCAAGTATCCCAACCTTGTGGTCGGCAGCGTGGCGCCCAGCGGCCCCACTTACGCCTCGCTCAACTTCACCCAGTACTACGGCGTCTTCTCCACCGCCGCCCGTAAGTATACAAGAGCCTCTGTCCGCCCCCAAGTCGTGGAGCTTGGGCTCACCTAAAGCTGTGCTCTTTTTTATTACTCTATTTTAGCTCCGCAGTGCGTCGATCAAGTCAGGCGCGCTACCAACCTGCTCATGGCTAAGATGTCCACTGCCCAGGGCCGCAAGGAGCTCACAGTAAGAGGCCTCGCCTCACCTCACGCTACCCGCGCAACCCCCCCCCCAATTCGCCGACCTAACGTCCCAAACGAAACTACTGTTCAGAAAACGTTTGATGCCTGCGAGGAGATCTCTGCGAGCCCCGAAGAGCACTACTACTTCCTTCTCACCCTCACCGAAGCCATCGGCAGCTCCGACCAGTTCCAGAATCCTCCCGCGTGGCCCCTCACCACCGTACGGGCATCTTCATCACCGCGATCAGATTGGCGGGCTGCCAGCGCAGTACGCTGACCATTTCATTGGTTCGAACAGACGTGCAACACGATGATGCAGTCCGACGACCTGCTCGCCAATTGGGCCAAGGTCGTCAACCAGGCAAACGGCCCCAAGGCTCCCAACGCTGTACGTGCCTCCCCTCCTTGGCCGATGGAGTGCTAAGCGCTGATCCAATCGTTCCGTGCACGCAGTGCAATGACTTCAACGAGGAGACCTCCTACCTCAAGCCACTCCGCCAGCCCACCAACCCTGACCGGTACTCCGCCCCGATTTCGATTTCTTCAGCTGGCCCTACCCCCTGCGACTCACATCGTCGCCATCGTCGTGCTCCGCTCCCTCTTCTCGATCCAGGTCGTGGCTCTTCCAGCAGTGCACTGAGTTCGGCTTCTTCATGCCCACCTATCCCGGCACCAGCGTCTTCCCTCTCCTCGACCTGTGGCATCAGGTCAAGTGGTGCCGTACGTTGCCCCGGGCTGTGTTCCCCCCCCCTCCCAAGAGGAACCGTGCCCGCGTCGCCTCACGTGTGGCCCTCGTGTGGCTCTGGCTTGTGCGCTATAACAGAGGAGGTCTTTAACGTGAGCCGCATGCAACCCGACATCGATGGCACCAACTCTTACTACGGGTAAGGCTCCGCACCGCATTTGGCCGTCTTTGACGCGCAACTGACCGCTCGAACGGTGGTGCAGGGGCTACGACCTTCGTGGCAGCAACATCCTCTTCACCAACGGCGACGCCGATCCCTGGCACACGCTCTCGATCAACAAGGACAGCCCCGCTCCCAATGGCGTGCGCGCCGTCACCTACGCCGCAGGTGCGTGGATTTGTCTTCACGACTCGTTGCCTGTCGTTGATGTGGTGGTGGTTCTGAATCTGACCGTATGATCGGCGCATGCTCAACGCAGGTCATTGTGCGCCGATGACGCAGCCCACTAGCCAGGATCCTGTGTCTCTCAGCCATGCGCGCACGGTGGTCACCAACTTCATCGCCTCGCTCGTCCAGCATCATTGAGTGCCCAGTGCGCTCTATCCGCACTTCTTAGACATTTGCGTTAATAGAAGTACCTGGCCGTCTTGAGCAAACGAGCGTCGACTACTAAACAGGTCCGGGACAAGGTGCGCGTGGTTGTTGCAACTGTGGACTACCCGCTTGGTTAGATGTGGTGTGGGCTGACTGTTGCTCTGCGGAGTTCGCGCCTGGTTCACATCGACATGTCGAGCAAGCCCAAGATAGAAAACCTTCTTTATGTACAAGGCAGGAGGACGATACGCCTCTTTCCCTCTTCTCCATCACTGAACTCGCTTGTGGTCCTTCAGCGCGGCCTTCAGCTCGGCCTTGCTCCATTCCTTGGCCTCTACGGACTTGGCCGCAGGCTCCTTGCCCGCGTTGAGGCGCAAGGTCCACTGGACGAGGGCTTCGAGCAGTGCTTTGACCTGGTAGCGTGTGGGCTCGTCGACGAGGTCGCCCGTGTCGGCGTCGGTGATCTGCTTCCCTCCCCAAAGGTGACCAGTTGACAAAGTGCCAGTTGAGGTACACGCCCACCTGTCGCAGGTGGTACTGCGCTCGGCTGGTGCCAATGCCACCGCCGGCACCCATGATGGCCACAGGCTTGCCGAAGGTGGGGAAGGACGAGTAGGTGGCGTCAAGATATGTCTAACACTTTACAAGATGGCATCTTTAGCCAGTAGGACTGGGCATGGGCAACAACACTTCTCCTGTGTGGTTGGAGTTACCATCCCTTTATGTACTCAGCATCCCTTTCCCAAAAACATCTCTTTTATCTCTTGACCAGACACACCCTCATACAGTGGTCAGTCTCATAAAGGTTATGGGCCCACAACTTCTCACCCGTGCTAAAATCAACACAGCCCATTGGGCTCCTCATTACCCCTCTTCATTACCTGAGTGGAACTGAGCTGCACTAGCCATGGCAGTCTACATTATAACTGCACACCCACCCAAGCCAACATGCAGGCACCATGATGGTTGTGTAGTTGATGTCCATAGCCTGCTTGGGGAGGTTGTTTGGAGTCTGATACCTTGGACTAATGAGAGGCTGTGCAGGACCATGAAGATCTGTTCTTATTGGATGTAGAGTTGCTGGTAGAGGTAGAAGCAACGTTGGCCTTGTCACCACAACACCACAACACCACCACACCACCACCACAAAATTGGGGTAGGCCCAGAGGGCTGCCTGTTGGGTGGGTTGGTGATGTTGGGTGGGTGTTATGGAGATTTTGTGGTGCTGTTGTGCTGGTGTGGTGAAGATGTTGTGGTGTTGAGGAAGTGTGGTTATGTTGTGGGGAATTTGTGAAGTGTGGTTATGTTGTGGTGTGATGCTGTGGTGATGTTATGCTGATGATTTGGTGATTTTATGCTGTTGTGCGAATGTGGTGGTGATTTTGTGGTGGTGGTGTGGTGCTGTTGTGGTGTTGTGATGGTGGTATTGTGGTGGTGTACTGTTGTGGTGCCGATGTTGTGGTGTTGTTGTTGTGGAATTGATTTTGATTTCAAGATTTAAGTATCACTTATGGGACTGCTAGGGCATTATGGGTATTGAGTTGGCAGTAGATGGTGCCATGAAGTGCAAGCTGTTTTTTAGACATTTGAAGGTCACAGCAGTAATGGTGGTTTCAATAAAGATGTTGTAGTGAGAAGCAGTCAACAAGGTCAGTCATCCAGCCCCCATCCCTTACTCAGTGATGAGCAGTAAGATTTCATGAATTTCACAGCAGCTCCATCATGGTGGCTGGTTACTGGTGAATGGTGCAAATCACAAACATACAACAGTCAGTGGCACCTTGAAGAAACATGACAGCTGTCTACTCAAATGCTGCTGCTGCTTGCTATACCATCATTGAAGCAAACAGGCAGTGGACTACACGTGGACGGCTGGGCCAACATAGGCACGTACTTTCTTCGACAGACTATCATCCTGCTGCTTGTCAAGCGGGATGACTACGTTCGCCTTCTTATCCAGGCACTCTGCGACTTGGGCCTCAAGTACGTATATCTTTTTCTCCCCACAAAAGATGAAGCATCTTTCTACTTCGTCGACGGATTGCCGGCAAACCAAGATCTTCAGCAAACGGCTGACTTGCATCGCCGCGGCGGATGGTTTGGTGGTTGGGGGGGGGCAGCCAAAGCGCGGTATGGTAGCCAAGGAGTCGCGCACGTCGTTGCAGTCCGAGGCCGTGACCACTTTCTGAGGGCGTCCTCCGTGGCGAGTGGAAGGCCGTGGAGGACCTCCTTCCCGAACTGCACGTTGATGAGGACGACGTACCGGTACACCAACGCGCCCACATCAGCAACTTGCGCACACGTGTTGTGTGTGAGTGTGTGAGTGTGTGCGTGTGTGCGTGTGTGCGTGCGTGCGTGTGTGTGTCCTTTGCTGTCCCCATTTGCTGCGCGCGGTTGCTTGCTGCTGACGCAAGCGCGACGTCGGTACAGGCGAGCAAGTTACGGATTGCCTGAGGCACACGAACGCCGTGACAACGCTGGCGTGGATGCCGGACGGCAAGCATTTCGTGTCGGGCGGCTTGGACAAGAAGATCTACATGTGGGCACGTGTCTCCTTCTGCTCCTCTCCCCTCTCCGCGGGCTCGTCGTGTTCGTCGTCTCGACGGTAGTGTTGCGTTGCTGCGTTCTGATCACTCGTGTTTCTCTCGCGTTGTCACACACACACACACACACACACACACACACCACAACACACACACACACACACACACACACACACACACACACACACACACACACACACAATAGGATCTGGAGGGAAAGGACGTGCACGCGTGGGACTTAGCGCGCTCGCAAATCAACGACCTGGTCGTCTCTCCCAACGGCCAGTGGCTTATCGTGGTCACCCAGGAGAAGAGGATTCGACTCTACGACATCCAAAAGGGGGAGAAGGAGAGGTACCAGCTCCTCCTCTCCCTCCCCCGCCCACCCGCTCGCTATGTGTGCGTGTGCGTGTTACTCACGCGATGATGAACGTGTGCGTAGCCTCGACGAGACGGAGGCGATCACGTCGCTGTCGATATCCGACGACAGTCGATACCTGCTCGTGAACCTCGCCTCGCAGGAGATCCACCTCTGGGACCTCGACACGCGTACGCTGGCCCAGAAGTACACGTACGTGTCGCGCCCACTGCGCTGCAATTTGCCTGCAGCCAACGCAACGGTTTCCGGGGAGGGATGCGCGCAGTGGGCACAAGCAGAGCCGCTTCGTCATTCGGTCGTGCTTTGGGGGCGTGGGCCAGGGCTTCGTTCTGTCGGGCAGCGAGGACAACAACGTGTACATATGGAACCGGGAGCACGGCACGCTGTTGGACTCGCTCGCCGGCCACACGGGCACGGTCAACTCGGTGGCGTGGAACCCCAAGAACCCGCACCAGCTCGCCGCGGCCTCGGACGACCACACGATCCGCATCTGGGAGTCGGAGCACGCCCCGAAGAGGCACGGCACGAAGAGGAAGGCGCGGGGCGCGCACGAGGGCGAGCACGGGGGCGTCGCGACCGAGAACGGCAAGGCCGTCGGTGGAGGAGGCAACGGGGTGCACGCCCACGATCGTCACGGCCAGCTGCAGCAGGTCAAGGAGAAGGAGAAGGCCGATGATGACGAGGATGATGATGGCGATGAGGAAGACGATGACTGCGACAGCGACGGGGTGGCTGCCATGAACATCGCGCAGGACGAGGAGGGCAGCAAGCCTTCACGACTGAGCGGCCTTGGGCCGTTGCTTGGCTGGCCTACCTTGTGCGTGAATGTAAATAAATTGAATAAATAAATAAATAAACAAATAAATATCCAAAAAGTTTGGGCACAGAAAAGGCCGAAAGCAAAACAGAAATTAGAGGGAAACACGGCAAGGACAAAGAAGGAAAGCGCCAGAACGACGCAGATTGAGAAAAGGAAACAGCCACGCCTTTTTTCGATCCATTGGCCAGGAGTGCTCACGTGCAGCGATCAGTATGGCTTGGACTGGTGGAGACGTGGGAAAACTCGAGCTCTCTTGGGTGAGGTTGCAATGTAATGCTCCAATGGAACGGTGCCAACGCAAGGGAACCCCCCCCCTGAGCAGGTATATAAACGCCCGTTTCGACCTCAGTTCTTCACTTTTCTACCCACCAGCTACAACCAACAACCAAACTACCTGCGGAACCTCTAACCTCCCTCACCGTTCTACATAAGCTATGCCTCGAGTCCCGCTACCACCATCTGAGCTGCAAGTGAGGCGACCGTGGACCTGGTGGACTGAGCTTGTACCTGGGCCAGACTGAGCCCTTGCCCACGAAACCTTAGCATCATAACGCAAAAGGTTGGCGCCACCCTTCAAGAGTAAAAGGTAACCTCATCTTACATCTTTCATCTTTTCAAGTATTGACCACCTCTCGCTATTACAGATGCCCTCCAACTCAAGTGCGACCGCTGGGCCTTAAGGAGAACAGCTGTGGGGGGCCTGCAAGGTACATGGCTGCTCTCCCCCCCCCCCTTTCTCATTTTCAGAGTGACCGCAAGCTTTCTTCTGTGGGACAGAGGGCCACCTTGAGCCTACGTGTGTTAGTGTGTTTGGTTGTGTGTGACTCATGGTTAAACCGAGGTGGGCGGTTACCCTCTGAGGCGATATGGTTGTGCTCTCTCTTCTCCATTCTGTCTTCTCACGCACACAGAACTACCTGCTCTGAGCATGTCCAACCTCAGTGTGCGAACCACGGCATCGTGTGCGGTCCTCAGCCCCATGGGTCTCCCTGAGGACTTGCCTGGCCACATAGGTGGTGCCCCTGCAGGCGCATGCGAGGACTTGAGAGAGTTCAGGCCTCTGTTCTCCGTCCTACCGGAGATGGGGATGGCTTGGGGCTCGGCCATCCTCTGTGTGTCTATCCCCTCCGTTTCTCTCTTTCTTCTGTCTCTCTGCAGGTGAAGGTGGCCGGCCCCCAGCTCTCCCAGCCCAGCAAGCGTTCGCTACCACACGCCCCAACGCGCGCTCGAGCGCGACCAGTCGGCCCAGCCCACGAAAGCAGCGTCGTCATCGGTAAAGAGCCGCAGGCGGATGTCAACGATAGGGTGACCGCGACCAAGGCCATCGCGAGGAGGCGAGTGACTTGTCGGCCCTTAACAACAAACAACATTCAAATGCAACTCTTGTTCTTTACCCAACCGAAAACTTTGGCAGTTAGCCCTCGGGTCATCGGAGGAAGTTGAGGTAGAGGTTGGACGCGGTGCCGATGACGCCCATGGAGAGGCCGATGGTGATGAGGAGCGACGAGAGGTAGGTGTGGGGGTCCTTCCAGCTCGCGCCCGACACCTTGAGGTGGGTGAGCGCCGGCACGATGTGGCCGCAGAACATCACGCACGTTCCGCCCAGCAGACCAAACACCTGCTCGTCGGTCCACATGTGTGAGCGAATGCGAATCACTCCCGCGCGCGAGTGTGGTCGTCAAGGCAGGGGGACAGATACCGTGGTGATGTTGGGGACGGCGATGGCCACGAAGACGAGGAGGAAGATGATGGCCAGCGTCTCCAGCACGTCACGAAAGACGTGCGGGCCTTCGCTCGGGCCAAAGAGCATGTAGTCCACACTGCGCAGGAGGCGGTGAGCGTTTGGCGGCTGCGGAGGACATAAACAGGGAGGGCGGGGGAGGAGGGGGAGAGCACTACCTTGTGCGACAGGGCGTGGTGAAGAAGGGCACGCTCGTGATGAGGGCGATGGTGAAGATGAACGACGCGGCCTGGAGCAGTATGTCGCTCAGCGGGTAGTTGTTCAGCATGTTCTGCTGCGTCGCATCCAGGAACGACAAGTAGCCGCACACGCCTTCCATCAACGCACACGCACACATCACACACACACACACACACACACACACACACACACACACACACACACACACACACACACCACACGATGATGTCAGAGCTTGCGCGCACGGGAGGCAGGGCGCACGGGAGAGGGCGTACCGAGAGCAGAGTAGAAGAGGAAGAGGATGAGGCAGTCGGTGAAGAGGATGCGCTGCATGCGCCGGCCGTCCTGGGGCTGGAGCTCCTGGTAGAGCGGGAAGATGGAGATGTGGGCCGAGTAGACGTAGAACATGATCGGGAGGAGCGGGAGGAGCGCGGGCGACCCAAAGTTGGCGTAGGCGATGCGGTCGCGCACGACGTCCCACTCGGTGGCCAGCGCGAAGCGCTCGAACGAGCGGAAGAGGATGATGAACAGCAGGAAGAAGATGGAGGCGAAGCCCAGCGACGACACGTAGCGCAGCGACGACACGTAGCGCAGCGACGACAGGTTCTTGACCAGCGCCAGCGGCAGGATGACGACCAGGGTGAAGGCCAGGATGAGGAACCACCGCTCGGTCAGGAAGGCCGACGCCGCGGGCCCCGGTGACCAGGAGGAGGAGGAGGAGGAGGAGTAGTAGTGGGACAGCTCGCCCAGGTCCACGCCCAGGAACAGCCGCAGGTAGTTGGGCAGCACGTCGCCCACGATGATCAGCTTGCCGATCGCGCTGCCCCACGACACGACAATGATGTTCACGTTCACCACCTTCTCCTGTTGCGTTGTGCGCGCGCGTGGGAGAGTGAGCGTTGATGTGGAGCGATAGCGAGAGAGAGAAAGAGAGAAGGCTGGGCCCACACCATGCGCTTGCCCAGGACTTTGCCGACGAGCTCCTCGTAGGAGGTGGTGTGGGTGGCCTCGAGCGCGGAGACGAGGAGGTGGTAGGAGTAGAAGGTGAGCGCCGCGCCCAGCAGGAGGAAGGCCACGCCCGACGCCAGCCCGAATTGCATGAAGATGAATGGCAGCGTCAGCGACGAGGAGCCTGCACCGCGCGCGTACACACGTCGTCCATGTTGGTCGGTAAGAAAGAGCGCCTACGTAGTCATGGGACTGCACATTGCAACGGCTGTTGGCCAAGGGTGGGCCGGGGTACCGATGGTCGATGTGAGCATCTGGAAGGTTGACGCCACCACTCCGCCCTTGGGCAGCGTGTACCACGGGCTGGTGCGTGCACCACGGATAATAGAATTAATGAATAATTATTATGTTTAATAATTATTTCAAATTAATTATTCATAATTGCTGGCGCAAGTAGAGACCAAACAAACACAAGTAGGCGATGGAGGGGGTGGGCACCCTGCGTGGTGGCTGTGGGCTGGCTGGCGTAAGCTGTTTCCTCGTCTCCTCCACGAGGAGATGCAGCCATGCAAGGATGATGGAGGCGAAAAGCAAGTGGCGCAGCGAGAGGAGGAACAAATACGGACCACCGTCGCCGACTGGGCACGAGCAGAAGGCGTCCTTGATCTGAACATCGGACACGCGGGGCTCCACGAGCACCCATACATCATACTTGTCCGCCTGTGAGCCCTGCACACATGGTAAAGAAGACCTTTATTCTTTAATTTTACAAAAATAATAAAATATAATGTGGAAGGTACCTGGCACTTGGCGCGTATGGTGTGGCCCTGGTGCGACAAACTCGAGACGGCGCCCGTTTCGTAATACTTGATTACATAAATCTGACTTTAGCTTGTAACGAGAAGATTGCCGGCAAACCAGGTACCTCTTTTCCGCGATCGAAGCTGATTTTGCCCACCTTGAACTTGATCTGTTCCCGGGCTAAGCAGCGGCATGGTTTCCTGCTCGTAGTGATCGCTGGGGCCAATTATTCGTGCCGATTGGAACGTTCAGCTCATCATTTGTTTGTGTTATTCTATTCACAGAATTTCATCTTTTCTTGGAACGAATTTATTTATCGTCGACGCGCATCGCGGGCTCACTGGTCGCTCTCTCGCTGTAGGACGATGCACGATATCTGGCTCCATGGCCTGCAGCGCGTCTCCGATCTTGGTCATCGGGAACAGGTTGACCTTCGGCCTCACCTCGTGCCTGCGCACGCGTGGCCGATCCAGTTAGCCACACCAAGCCAGGCATCGAACGGGAGAGCTGTTGTGCGGCGCGGATGAGCCCAGCGTTGGCCGAGGCGTCCCGGATAGAGCCGGCAAAGGCAGCGATCTTGATGGTATTGTTGCTCATTGCTGTAAGGTGTGTGTGAGCGGTGTTGTTCTGGGTTTGTTAGTGATGAGTGTTGTTGGTGGTGGTGATGGTAGAGAGCTTCCCGACAAGAACCACCGGCCGGCGGATTGCTCGGCCGATGCCTTCCCGAATAAGCGAAATTTCCCAACCAGCGTTCTTCTTTTGGGGACATGAAGGAAAGGGCGCGGGCTCAAGGGTCAGGTGTTGTGAATAAATAAGTTATCACGGCAACTGCCGAGAGAAGGAGAGAGTAGTCTAGATGAAAGCGAGGCCCTCGTATTTGATGCGCCTATCCACGAGCAGCTTCCATTGCGGCTCGAGGCGGAAATTGCCCTCCAGGTCGAAAATGGTGATCCACGTCTCCGACACTTCATTCACCTCCCTCACCTGAGACGTTGGTAACGATCGGGAGTGAGCGTCGACCCTCATACCGGAGAGGCGAACGCGAACGCACCTTGAGGGCGATGATCTCGTTCGTGTGCGGGACGACCTTCATGGACGTGAAGCCATAGTCGAGCTCCAGCGGCCCAACCCGGCGCACCTGATGACGGGCATTTGAGTGACCAAATCGTTAGCGTGGAGCGACCAGGGGTTTCGCGACAGAAATCGTCGGCGCTCACCTCAACGTTGGAGAAATCTTCATCGGCGATGAGGAGGAGGTTGGAGGCGAGGAACTCGTCCGTTCGTTCATCATAGGGCGTCTGCTCGCTCGCCTTGCGCGGGAGGAACAGCCACTTGCGCTCCTCTGCCACGCGATGGTCGAACATGCGAGGGGTTAGCCGCCACGCGGGCGCTGGGGAGGAGAAACCGTACCAGGGTGCCAGGCGACCGCCTCGTGCGAAAGGTAGCCCGGGAAGGTGGTATTGGTTGCCATCCGCAGCGCTTTGTAGTTGGCGGTCCTGAGAGAGAGGCGGAATCGCAGCCGCACAATGGCAATTGGAGCGAGTCAGCGCAGTCTTTGGGGGGGGGGGGCTGTGCGTTGGTCGGATCTGATTGTGTACCAGTCGTGGCTGGTGATCTTGCCGCATCGATCGATGGTCTTGACCCACACGCAGTTGTGGTGCAGCGATTTCTGCAACGAGGCGGGAGAGGAGCGGCGTGGGAACGCGTCGTGGAGTGAGTGGTGGGGAGGTCCATGCCCGCGCTACTCAAACAACGGAGAGGGAGAGGTACCCCGTCCACGACCCACTCCTTGCCGATGGAGCCCAGGTAGAGCAGACCGTCCTTCTCTGTGGCCCACTCGGTCTTGAACGGCTTGGGGTGGCGGCCTGGGCGACAAGAAACCGGCAGCAATCGAGAAAGGGGAGGGGGAGGGGTTGGCCACGCACGAAAGAGAACGAGAGAGCAATGATGTACCGTTGCCGTCGGCGATGGCGTGACGAGGGAACGCACCGCCCCCCTTCTTCGGAGATATCTCGTAGACCTGTGCCACACGTGTCGGCCCATCAGCCCAAATGCAACGTAACGGTAGGAGGAAAGGTCGGCGTTGTAGGAAGGAGGTGCGAGGAGGACGTACGATGCCTGTCGAGTCGCACATGCCCAGGAGAGACCCGCTGTGGCTCATTCGCACGAGCTCGCTCAGCTCCATTGACCGATTTTTGTTAGCCACCGTGGACGTGAGCCTGCAGTTGTCGAAGAGAAGAGAGCCAAAAGCACGGCTTAGGGTAAGCAGTCGAGAAGAGTCGATGTAAACACGAGTGTGTGTAGCACGTCTGGGAGAGGATCATGTATTCGCGAATGGACAGAGCCGAACGCACTTGATGGTTTCGCCCCACTCAATGGTGAAGTTGCCTCGCTCGTTCCTTCGCAGCGTAGCTTTCTGGCGGTGGTGAATAATTAGCAAGCAGAAGGTTAAGGCTATCCTATTATGAGAGAGAGAGAGAGAGTCCTCGCTCTAGGGAGGGCCGCACCTGCATGATGGAGTGCCACTCAAAGTTCTTGGGGTCGCGGCTGCCCTTGTCGAGATCTGCGACGAGCGCAAACTCATACTGTTGCGGCAGTGGGAGGTGAGTGTGCGCGACCTCGGCGGTGAGGCGACCGTTGCTGGCTGGACCACTTGGCCTATTGATGGAGTCACATTCGAGGCTGTGGCCCACGCGGTCTTCCTCATCGGCGAACAAATCGAACCCGAGTTCGTCAAGCGCCCCGCTTTTCCCTTCCCGGATCTCGCTATCGTCCTCATCGAAAAGGAATTCAAACTCAAAGAATTGAGATATGGGAGAGTGTGTTGATGCGAGCGGTGGGCTGGCTAGCATGGGCTGCGATGATCGAGCAATACTGAAGGAAGCCGAAAGGGAAGCGAATAATCGAGGGTGGCTTTGGTGCACGTAAATGGTGCACACCATACCCAAACAAAAGGAGAGCAAAACTGCGGCTAAGGTGAAGAGGAAGGACCGCATCATCTTGTCGTTCCGGTGTGGCACGAAGAGAAAATGCTTTTCCTTCTTCACATTAGTTTCGTTTTTACTCTGAGAGGAGTTTCGGAAATACCTTTGAAACGTTTGGCGTCAGGTGACGTGGCGCTATGGCCAGCCTGGGAGTGCGTGGCAGGCACATGACGACAGGGTTCACGTAAACTTCTTGCTTTCACCCGCTTCTTCACCGCCTTCGCCATAAAAGCCTCACCCCGCGCTCGGCGACACACTTTTCATCTTCTTGAAGTCGAATCATCCTCACCCTTCGATTCGCACATAACACAGCACGCACGCATCATCATAAACACACATCAATCTCAGTAACTCTGAAACATGGCCGATAAGCAAAAGGAAGTGGCCGAGGGCGAGCACGGCGATATGAGCGAGGAGATCCTCAACATGAAGAAGAGACCCAACAGATTGATGGTCGACGAGGCGACCAACGATGACAACTCTGTCGTAGCACTTCACCCGAAGAAGCTCGAGGAGCTGCAGCTCTTCAAGGGCGACACTGTGTTGCTCAAGGGCAAGCGCAGGAAGGACACGATCTGCATCGTTCTCTCTGACGAGACGTGCGAGGAGGGCAAGATCAGGATGAACAAGGTCGTGCGAAACAACCTGCGCGTCCGGCTGTCCGACATCGTCTCGGTGCATGCCTGTCCCGACGTCAAGTACGGCAAGCGCGTCCACGTGCTCCCGCTCGAGGACACCATCGAGGGCCTCTCGGGCAACATCTTCGACCTCTTCCTGAAGCCCTACTTCCTCGAGGCCTACCGACCAGTGCGCAAGGGCGACACCTTCGTCGCGAGAGGCGGCATGAGGGCCGTGGAGTTCAAGGTCGTCGAGACTGACCCTGCCGAGTACTGCATCGTAGCGCCTGACACCATCATCCACTGCGAAGGCGAGCCGATCAAGCGCGAGGATGAGGACAAGCTCGACGAGGTGGGCTACGACGACATCGGCGGCTGCAGGAAGCAGCTGGCACTCATCAGAGAACTGGTGGAGCTGCCCCTGCGCCACCCTGCTCTCTTCAAGAGCATCGGCGTCAAGCCCCCGAAGGGCATCCTCATGTACGGTCCCCCCGGTAGCGGTAAGACCCTCATCGCTCGTGCCATCGCCAATGAGACTGGCGCCTTCTTCTTCGTGATCAACGGCCCCGAGATCATGTCGAAGCTCGCCGGCGAATCGGAGAGCAACCTCAGGAAGGCTTTCGAGGAGGCCGAGAAGAACGCTCCCGCCATCATCTTCATCGACGAGATCGACGCCATCGCGCCCAAGCGTGAGAAGACCAACGGCGAGGTCGAGCGCAGGATCGTGTCCCAGCTGCTCACCCTCATGGACGGTCTCAAGTCGAGGGCCCACATCATGGTCATCGGCGCCACCAACAGACCCAACAGCATCGATCCGGCCCTCAGGCGTTTCGGCCGTTTCGACAGGGAGATCGACATCGGCATCCCTGACCCCACCGGCCGTCTCGAGGTGCTCGCCATCCACACCAAGAACATGAAGCTCGACGACAATGTCGACCTGGAGCAGGTCGCCAACGAGACCCACGGATTCGTCGGTGCCGATCTTGCTCAGCTCTGCACTGAGGCTGCCCTCACGTGCATCCGCGAGAAGATGTACCTCATCGATCTCGAGGACGAGTCCATCCCGGCCGAGGTGCTCGACTCGCTCAGCGTCAACATGGACCACTTCCGGTCGGCTCTCGGCGTGTGCAACCCCTCGGCCCTCCGCGAGACCGTCGTCGAGACGCCCAACACCACGTGGGAGGACATCGGTGGCCTCGAGAACGTCAAGCGTGAGCTCAAGGAGCTGGTGCAGTACCCCGTCGAGCACCCTGAAATGTACCACAAGTTCGGTATGGAGCCGTCCAAGGGCGTCCTCTTCTACGGTCCTCCCGGTTGCGGTAAGACCCTGCTCGCCAAGGCCATCGCCAACGAGTGCCAGGCCAACTTCATCTCGATCAAGGGCCCCGAGCTGCTCACCATGTGGTTTGGCGAGTCCGAGTCGAACGTGAGGGATGTCTTCGACAAGGCCCGCCAGGCCGCGCCCTGCGTGCTCTTCTTCGACGAGTTGGACTCCATCGCCAAGGCTCGTGGCGGCTCTTCCGGCGACGCCGGCGGCGCCGGTGATCGCGTCATCAACCAGATTCTCACTGAGATGGACGGTATCGGTAAGAAGAAGAACGTCTTCGTCATCGGTGCTACCAACAGACCCGACATCATCGATCCCGCCATCCTGCGTCCCGGCCGCCTCGATCAGTTGATCTACATCCCGCTCCCCGATCTCGCCTCTCGCATGGCCATTCTCAAGGCTGCCCTCAGGAAGTCGCCTGTGGCCAAGGACGTCAACCTCGATTTCCTCGCCCAGCACACTCACGGCTTCTCCGGCGCCGACCTTACCGAGATCTGCCAGAGGGCCGTCAAGCTGGCCATCCGGGAGTCCATCGATGTCGTCTACCAGCGCAAGAGGGAGAGGGAGGAAAATGCCGAGAGCATGGATACCGAAATCGAGGAGGAGGACCCCGTGCCCGAGATCACGCGAGCCCACTTCGAGGAGGCCATGAAGTTCGCTCGTCGCTCTGTCAGCGACAACGACATCAGGAAGTACGAGATGTTCGCCCAGACCCTCGTGCAGTCGCGCGGCATTGGCAACAACTTCAAGTTCCCCGAGCAGAGCCAGTTCTCCACGCCCGAAAACGACGAGGACCTCTACGGCAACTAGACGTCTTCGAGGAGGCTCTTCAGGAAGGAATCGCACAGCGCTTACGAGAGAGGCTTGTAAAAAAAAACCAAAGGGAACAACAAGAAGTCAAACGAGTTAACAAAGCGCTTCGTTCGAGGGGTGGTCTGTAGCACCGTTTGTGATTCGCTGTTTGTGTCGAGGCGAGGTGGAGCACGGGTTTGTAAAGCATCCCTTCACCCACATCCACAGGGGACGTATGCAACTGCAAGCCCACTGGAACGCCTACGACTGGGATGGCTAGAGAAGTTCGAAAGGTCCAAGCCAAGAACACCTCCGGGACTTCTGAAGTCATCCAGACTGGCCTGGGCGCTGTCGAGGCAATGGCCCTGGAGCCAGATCTGGCCCACATTGGTGACGTGTGCAACTACCAGATCACAGCGGTGAGCCTGCTGACCGAGCTGAAGCGTGATGGTGTGAGAAAAGGTCACCTGCCTGAACCTTCGGTGGCGTCAATTTATATTTCGATGTCAACCTTCATGAAGTAGCTGCCAATTCCAACACTAAAGCGGCAACGAGACATGTTCTTCTTGAACGAAGAGAAAAGCAAAGGAAATATAAATTAATCTCCAACCAACCAATGCCGGAAGCGTCTATTTTTGGCACCAATGACGAAAGAAATTAAGTCAATTTCCTCCCCAACGAATGAGGAGACGTTCTATTTTTACTGGCCAATAGAGTTGGCCCAGTTGGCGCCGTTGAAATTTCAGGTTCTGCCTTTTTGTCTGGTTACGCAGACGTTGATAAATAGGGCCAGCCGCAACCGACGGTTTCATTCTCAAAGCAGTCGAACAACCAACAGCGCCTCAGGCACAGCAACGTTCTACGCTAAGATATTTTTTTTTGAAAGATGACTGAATACAAGCTCGTCGTTGTCGGAGGCGGTGGTGTGGGTAAGTCGGCGCTCACCATCCAGCTCATCAACCACCACTTCATGGATGAGTACGATCCTACCATCGAGGATTCCTACCGCAAGCAGGTTGAAATCGACCAGGAGACCTGTCTCCTCGACATTCTCGACACCGCCGGCCAGGAAGAGTTCAGGTTGGTGTCTGTCTTCACTTCTGACGTGTTTTATAAGAGCGCTCTTGGTACTTACCGGTCCATTTTCTTGTGTGTTCTTTTTACCTCAGCGCCATGAGGGATCAGTACATGCGTACCGGTCAGGGCTTCTTGTGTGTCTATTCTATCACCAGCCGATCGTCGTTCGAAGAAATCTCGTCCTTCCGCGAGCAGATCCTCAGAGTCAAGGAGGAGGACAACGTCCCGATGGTGCTGGTAGGCAACAAGTGCGATCTCGAGGACTCGCGAGTGGTCGCTACCTCGGAGGGCGCTGATCTGGCCAAATCGTTTGGCTGCAAGTTCCTCGAGTCGTCGGCCAAGTCGCGCATCAACGTTGAGGAGTCGTTCTTCGAGCTCGTCCGCGAGATTCGCAAGTCCATCGGCGGCGATTCCGACAACGGCAAGGGCAAGGGCAAGGGAGGCAAGGGCGGCAAGGGCAAGGGGATGAAGGGCAAGCTTAAGTTCTCCTCCAACCAGTGCTCCCTCTTCTAAGTGACGAGATTTTTGTCCCCCCCCCCCGCTTCCATCTTCCTCTCACAACTCCCGTCGCGCCGGCTCCGGAAGAACCAAAGCGGAACCGGAAGATGGACCAACACACATAGAGCACACAACACGGGCGGAACCTCTGTCTCTCCCTGTATTTATTCAATCCACACACACAGCCTGTACCCGAGTACTGTACCGAACTGTACCATAAACACTTTCACCACCATCTGTTCCGATCTCACACATTCGACCAGCCGTCGTCTCAACTCTGTCACGGGTGGCTGCCCTCCACGGGCATCCTCCGCTTCAGTAGGCCCACGAAAGTTATCAGTCCGTAGTGCTCGCCGCGGTGGGCTCCTCTCTCGCGCCACTTGTTCCTGCACTTGCCGTGATAAACTCCACCATTCACAAACGTAGCCGTTCCTTCGCCTTCCGGCCTTTGGCGAGAGGTTGTCAGAGGCTGTCTGCTGCTGGGCCAGCTCCACCGGGCAGCGCAACAGGTACCTGTTCCTCTTCCAGCGGCCGTGCCAGGACACTAAGCCGACTCCCCACATGCTCTCGAGCTGGATCACCTTAGGCAGGCTCTCTGGCGTCAACTCGCCTCCCCGCACCGCCTCCCTAGAAAAAACTAGAGCTCCCCAGCCAAACCTGCACGAGCCAAAAAGTTGCCAGGACCGGGAATTGAACCCGGGTTGTTGGTACCACAAACCAATGTACTACCACTATACTATCCCAGCTTCTTAAATTTTGCTTGTCTCTCATGGCTTATTTTGATGTTATTACTCGTTTTGTGGCGGCGTACCTCTTGCCGTCTTTCCAGTCGCCGGTGTAGGTCCATTGACCCTGCCGTTTATGCGTCCCCTTGCCTTGGCTGTGAGGGAGCAGTGAGACATATCAGATGGAACAAAGAGGAGAAGCCGGGGCGTGCATACCGCGCGTTGTGGCACCACTGCCCATCGTACACACTGCCATCACCGTAGAACATCACGCCTGCATAAAACAGGGAAGATACATCAGGCATGTTGCGAAGATGTGCCGTCAGGGCCTTTCACACGCACCCTGGCCATGCATCATGCCTTGTGCCCACTGGCCGCAGTAGAGGTTACCGTTCAGGAAGCGGCATGCACCATATCCCTCCCTGCCGCACGCTGGTCAAACCGAAAGCTTCATGAGCGCGGGCGGGAGCTCAACGTGCCTCTTCAAGTCCCACGTCCACTCGCCTTCGTAGCGCCACAGGCCCAACTCGGGCTCGTCCCTGCGCGCCACCCAGCGTGCGGGCGGAAACCTCACTCTGGGTAGGGCGTAGCACGTCACGCCCTTCAGGTTCAGCTCCACCAGGTCCAACACTTTGCTCTGGGGGCACGAAAAGATGCCGGTGGTCAGGTGCCCTTGTCTAACACGGTAGCCAAGAGTTCGCACCTTGTATGCCCACTCCCACGTTTGGTGGTATCGCCGGACTAGCACGTCCACCACAGGCGCCTGCGGTATGTGCATATGGTAATCTTGCCAAAGAGCGCTACCCTTGGGGCCACTTGTGAGCCTGATGGTGCCGAACGCCTGGAGAAAGAGGGGACGCCACAAAGCTGCGTCGTCGAGGCTCAAACGGTGCAGCACGTTCGACGTTAAGCGCAGCGCCATTATGTCGGCAGCACTCAGCCAACTGAAGATAGAGATCAACAGCTCAGCAGGTAAACTGAGCAGCGTAGTAGGTGTTGCAAGCTCCATCTTCAACGACGTCGGCTAAAGATCTGTGACTGTATTTCCGGAACGATTTCTCTACCGGCCGCAGACCCAAAACATAAGCTAAACCGATAATGCCCGAGTTAAGCAAATCCACCTTTTTCACAGCTTTTGGAAAAAAAGAAGAAGGCGAAGTTGCTGGTGTTTACTGTATTTCCAAGATGTCATAAGAGAATTATAAAACTCCATCTGCGTAATCACCACCAATCGCATCACTGCAGTTTCGGAACAACCTGAAAGGTATCCGAAAGAATAAGGTAATGTTTCACTAATTTTTTGAATAATGCGATGTTGAATGTTCATGATGAAGAGAGAATGTCACTGTAGCAGAGCTGCCAGAGTGCAAAAGAGCAGTTGGGGCACAGGCAAGGTCACATCTCTGCCATTCCAGATGAAATTCTTCACATACACAAACACCAGCTCACATGGATTCAATTAAGGCAAGTACTTAGGGAGGAAGATGAAGTTGATGCAGAATTCATTAAAGAGCTCAAGCAGCAGCTGCCACATCTCAGTGCCAAAGTGAATTGCCACATTGTCAACAATGCAGAAGTTGCCAGCTTGAAGCCACCCATGCTCTATTGCCACAATCACAAAGCCCAGAAATCCACTTCAGAGTTCAAATCAGTTCAAATGTTGGAGTAGAAGGGCGTTTGTGTGTCAGATGGGTCAAGAAGAAGCATAAGTGAGAAGCTTTTGTTGAGACCCTGGTGGTTGGTGAGGTAGGTGTCAGCGCCAATCAGACCAACAACAGAATTGTGGTAGAGATGGTGTGAGACAAAATGTGCTTTGTCACAGAACTTGAGGTGATAAACAGGGAAGGTGGGTACAAGTACTACCCATTGTGTGTAGTACTTGACATTCTTGGGCTTGTATTTTTTGATTTGTTGAGTCGTTGGCTTCTTCCAAGACCAATGCCAGCTCTGGAAAATGTGTGTGATGAAGCTCTTGCTCACATCCACACCAGCTTGATTCAGCAGCTCAGTATGCTGCTGCAGGTTGAATTCAGGGTGCAGCTGGACATTGTACCACAAAAGACGTTGCACAGCACCATCAAGTGTTTCCCCTAGCTTCAGCCATCTAAATAAAAAAATGTTAATAAATTGTCAATGATGCAGTGAGCAACATGACACACCTAAACCCACCCCAAGGCCCTGAATGGAAGGTGGGATCTTGGAGCTTTGTGAGCCAGTAGCGCACAATATTGCAAGTGATGTTGAACGCTCTTGCAGCAGCTGATGCACCATGCTCACTTGCAAAAAGACCCAATGCAAGACATGAAACATAAAAATATGATCTGCTGATCAATAAGCTTTTGAAGGACCCTCAAGAGATTGTGCACATACTGCTTCTTTTCTCTTTCTTGGTGCTCATGAAGTGGTACAAATCATCCTGCATGGCATTGTGGTTGTATTTGCCACCGTCACAACAGCCCAAGGGTTATGCCAATGATGTATTCATGGAGGCAGTGATGGACCTCCAAAGTGAATTGGAAGAGCTACAAGAGGAGCATGCAGCAGCAGAGCAACATCTGCAATCTCTCATCTGCCCTTCAAAGACTGACCAAAACCTGATGTGTGACTGAAGAATGTGTGACTGTGTTGTGCATCTAAAAGAAGAATTGAAGCAGATTATAAGGCCAAGCAGTTGTACCACTCTCCACTGCCAGCACCTTCTTGACTGTTGAAGATCTTCCAGGCCCAGGTGCTAAGCTCACCTCACTTGCACCTCCAGTGCCAATGGCTGCCTCTGAGCAGCTTCTCCAATGAACAATTAGAGCAAATTAAGCAGCAAAAAGAAGCTGAAAATCATGCATCCCACTCCTATTTTCTTTTAATTTAATCAATTTGTTTCTTGCAGGGAAATTGACAGCCTGTTGGCATCAAGAGTGATAGACTACAATGACAAGCAGCTGAAGTGCAACTTCTTGCTCCTGAAGCAAGAGATGGACTGCTGGTTTCCAAGCAATGGTACACCTCACCCTTTAGCTTGAAGTGGTGTCACTAATTTTTTTTTTCATTTTTTGACACAGATAAACACCCACCTTTCCTGAAGAGAGTCACCGAGGTGGCCAGCCAGATACCACACATTTTTTGATGCAATGCGGTGGCCATGGTGATGATTTTTTATTTTTTAATTTTCTGACCAGACTGCTCCCTTACTCAGGCAATAGCTTCCTGGCAGTGGAACAGAGCCACTCAAAGCAAAAGGAATGTTGGACGAAGTGGGATTCGAACCCACGCCAGGAGACCCTGACTACGACCTGAACGTAGCGCCTTAGACCAACTCGGCCATCCGTCCTGCACGCATTTCGGCCAAACACATGATTTAATGGTTCCAGCTTTTTTTCCCTCGTGCCATCTGACAAAAGCGCCACAGCAAAGCAAGGCTTGGTGCGTTAGAACTTCTCAACGTAGGGGCGAAGATCGAGCTCCAGGGTCCCTGTGTGAGTAAAGGAGTGAGCCTGCGCTTCCTGTTGATTCTCCTAAAGTAGGTGGCAGCCTTCGTACACGTGGTCTTGTTCTGTTTATACAGGTTCCAATACTCCTCAGCAATGGCATCAGAGCTCAGGAATGAGTCCAAGGGACGGCCTTCCTGCGCCTGTCAAACAAAGCGTCAGCGATCCCTGTCTGTTCGAGTCTCTAATAAAAGATGATACGCTACCTTCATGGTTCGCTCCAGGTCCACCTGGCCGTCAATGATGATGTGAGCCACATGTATACCCTTCGGGCCAAATTCCCTCGCAGTGGATTGTGCTAGAGCACGCAACGCGAACTTGCCCACCGCCTACAGCACGCAGAATGAAGTCAGCTCACGTGGGTGACATGTCAGAGCACGAGAGATAGGGAAGGGCACCAGGCCAGAGAACTTGGCACCGCCTCGCAGGGAAGCCGTGGCACCGGTGTAGAGGATAGTGCCACTGCCCTTCTCCAACATGGCCGGCAAGACCGCCTGCGTAGCCAGGAACGCCCCAAAGCAATTGGACTGGACATGAAACACGAACACTTAGTGCCAGGCCAGTTGGGTTGATACTTGGTGGCACAGAGGGCGGTACCTTCCACAAGTTGTCGAACTCAGTCGGGTCGAGCTCAAGGATGCCGCCATATTTGAACGCTCCTGCATTGTACACCAGAACGTCTGGCGCGCCAAACTCCTTATGAATGGTCTCGAAGGCCTGCTTCACCGACTCGGGGTCTCTGGCGTCCGTTGGAATGCTCAGCGTCTGAGCTCCCTGCTGCATCCACCATAAGTGAGCGCCAAGACAAGCTCTTAACTAGAAGCCACGTGTGGGGGGGAGAAGAGGGGTACATGGTGCTGCTTAATCTCGTTGGCAACTGCCTCAAGCTTGTCAGGCGACCTTGCCAACAGCGCAACGGCAAAGTCCTCCTTTGCGAATCTGGGCACCTTCTGAATAAGCAGGGAAGAGAGCTACGCCCAAGGAAAATCTAATGCTACGATACGAACCTGGCGGCTACCGCACGACCGATGCCAGGACCGATGCCCAGTACTGCTATCACCTTCTTGCCGCTCATGTTTGTGGGGTGGTTTCTTGTTTGGTTTGCCTGCTTGCTTGCGCCCTCCTTTTGTTCTTTGTGTGCGGCGGCGACACGCTGTTTGCGCACCGATTGGAGACAACGGCGAGAGGCCACAAAGGTTTATTGGCTGGTGAAAATCAAAGACAGACCTCTGTCGATGGGTCCTCGTGTTGGGCAAGTGCAGCCGGCTGCCTGCAGCTCAGTCTCCGGGGAAGAGACGAACGAGAAGGTAGGCCAGCAGGTCAGTGATGGTGATCACTCCAGCCGCGTGGCCGATCCGGTCAGCTATGTAAACCCTATGTTGGTCGAAGACAAATAGTGAGCACCGCCGAGCGGCTTGACGGCCCTTATGGCTGGGACGGCAGTACCGGTGAACGTGGTTGTCGATCATCCGCCTGATCACCTCGGGTAACAGAGACCCTGGCAGACACCAAATCGTAGCTCGTGATGCCTTCGGAGAAGAGAGATGACCTGTGAGCCTCATCTCCAAAACCAAAACGCATTACATTCGCCGGCCGAGTTCACATACCAAGCCTTTACGCTCGAGATACTGCGTTACTGGTAGCCAGAGGTCGATGAAGTCTGTGGGAGTGGTTCCCTGGACATCACCCTCATGTTTAGTCGAGGGTGGCCTTGCGTGGCCAACACTAATACGGAGGTGAGGTGAGCGGCATGAAGTACCCGCAAGTCGCTGACGGAGATGTGACCCACAAACTTGTTGTTGGCTGGATCGATGATGGCCATGCCACTGAACTTGTTCTGAAGACACTTGCTTAGCGCCTCAATGGCCCTTCATTACGACGCAATCTGTCAATAACCTGCCTACAAAGTCGCCGGTGTTTGCATACGTACCGAGTGGCGGGCGAGACAGATATCACATGTGCGTTCATGACCTGGGACGCCTCGATCGTGTTGAGATCGACGGGGAACTGGGCCGCGTACTTGTCCAGAAATCGGAGCATATCAAACTGACTAAGAAGGGAGTTGTCACCCACCGAAAAGTTGGACACATGGCCGCCAGGCTGTTCGACCGAGCAACGTTGTACCTGATCACGTGCAGCAGCTTGGCGGCATCGAATCGGTTGTCATCCACGACTACAACACGATGAGCGATGTTAACCATTGCCACGAGGACGTCGCCAACCCGGGTGTCCAGAGTGACGGGCCTCATCTGATCGCGCTGCGCAAGGCCTATCCCAAACGGGAGATCAACGTCAGCGTGCAAAGGCAGCCCAATCGAGCCGGTGATGATGATGGGGCGTACTGCACACAGAGATCACTTGCCGCTGAAAGAAGCTGTTCTTCACGGACTCAACGTCATCGCCATGAAGCGAGAATAGGGCAGCGGCGAGGTCCTGCACGTCCACCTGAACCCCGCGGTGGGGTCACCGCGAAAGGCAATCTCGCCACAGTGAGAGAGGACTTCTTACCTGAGAGTAGCCTCGTTCAGGCTGCTCGACCCACACCGGAGCTGAGAGGATACGCTCCTTGGCCATCACCTGAACGTGGCCGCAGCCCGAGTAAGCGTTCATGAACACATACACAGAACGCCACAGCTGTGAAGGAGAGTGCACCTCGAGGACGGTCTCGACGGTGTTGTGTGCCTGGAAGAAGATCACGTCGCGTCCGCCGGGGGACACGCCAAGGGCCAGCAGGAGGTCCCGGACCTTCATCTCGTGAAAGAGCTGTTCTCGCGTCAGGCGGTGTGCCGCGGGTGTGGCAACTTTCGTTGGGTCGTACAGGGGCTGCGCCGCCGCCCTCGCCACCTCGGGGTGGGTAGGGTGGGGATATCTCTCTGTATGCATCGGTTCCATCTTTAGAAAATGCTTCTCTTCTCTACTGGCAGAGTCTTACAGAAAAAATGGCCCTGTGGCGGGTCATGCGTGGCCGGCACGGCTCTGCCCACGAGCAGGATGTGAGGGAAAGGTGGGCTGGTGGAGGGTGAAATCCAACCGAAGAAGCCGCGGAATGGCCATGAAATGCAATAAGGAAAATCAAATGAAAACCAAGAGAAAACAAGGTAACGTGCAACGTCTCGAAGTAAACAGTTCTCTACACCAAACACACTGCTGCAAGGTTGGGTTGCGCACGTTGCTTCTACTCCTCTTCCATAGGCTTCTCGTTCTGTTCTTCTTCGCCTCCGATCTCCTCGATCACTTTTCTTCGCTGCGCGGGTGGCTTGCCAGTGTCCTCTTCATCCGCTTCTTTCTCTTCATTGCCTTCCTGCTCCTCTTCGCTCTCTGATTCGTCGTCGCTGTCTTCCTCCTCACTGTCGCTGGACTCTCCTTCCTTCTTCTCCCCAATCATGGCCAAGTCCTGCACATTACCATCATGCAATCGCAGTTGGTGAATGTAGCACATCGCAGCCGCGCCTTTGTGACTCTAGCGTGGATTGGCTGCATCGAAGCAAGGAAGAAGAAACCAAGCAAGGGTCACGTGCCATTCGTACGTAGGGCTTGCCCTCTTCGACGTTTTCGATGTCAAGACTGCCGGGGTTCTCCGCCAGCGTTTGTTCCAGCTTCGCGTTGGCAGCCGCAAGCATGGGCAAGAAGGCTCGAGCCTGCGCCAGCACTTCTTACGCCAAACCCCACAAATGAGCGAAGAAGGCAAGGACGTGAGCTGTGGTGATGAACGTACGCGAACTTGGCGGGAGTCTGGAGATCTGTGGCGGCTTAGGGTTTACTCTGTCCTTTCCATCTGCTACAAACAGCTTTGATTCTGCCGAGACAAGGATTTAATCACAAACGAGCTGTAAAATCGCATACAGATTGGTAAGGATTCTGCTTCGATTGGGAACGTACCTTCATCCCCTCCACAAAACAGGAGCTCCTTTGAAGTGGGCGCGTTGCTACTTCCTTCCATGCGGGTAATCGATGGAGTCCGTGAATTTGAACGATTATTCTTTTTTGATCTTTCTCCGCGTCGTCGGCGGCGTCCGGAAAAAAGTGGCCGCCCCCTGAGAAGCAGCGATTTCGTTCCTTCGATCTTTCACCTTACCCTGCCGCTGCGATCACAAATAAAATGGAGAAGAGGAAGTTCGAGAGCGAGTCCACAGGTAAACCAATACGGCTTCTTTATTTGTGGCTGCTTTACATACAAACATTCAGCTGCAGTTGGTTCAAATTTTCTCACTGCGCTATCAGATTCCAAGGCATTGGTCCTGAAAAGACCAAAGACCGATGAGGTCAAGGGGCGAGAACTCATTGCGGCGGTAACCCCCTCCTCCAAACTACCAATGCGCCCACCGGCCTACAGCTTTTCCTCCTTCTGTGTCGGCATACGCTGTGCAGGGAGTTCCCCGCACTTCCAGCCTAATCGCTCCTATCGTGGTTCTGGAGGGTCACCAAGCCGAGGTGTACACCTGCAAGTTCGACCCCTCGGGCAAGTCTCTTGCATCTGCCGGTTTTGATAAGAGGATCTGTGCGTTGTCGCCTTCTTCCCTTCCTTCCTCAGGGTGTCCTATCCATAGCGCACGCGCTCACAGGCCCCGTGTGCCATCGGTGCAGTCCTGTGGCAGGTTCAGGGCGAGTGTGCGAACTACCACGTCTTCGATGGTCACAAGAACGCTATCCAGGAGATCCACTGGAGCGCTGACGGAGAGTGCGTGAAATGGCCTCGGCCGTGCTTCGTCCCTTCCTTCTCGTTTCTTACGTCCCACATCGATGCGTGTCCTGGACTCGCCTCAGGCGGCTGTTTTCTGCGTCTGCGGACAAGACGGTGATGGCGTGGGATACGGTGGCGGGCGTGCGAGTCAAGAAGCTCAACGAGCACACCTCGTTTGTCAACAGCTGCTGCCCGTCCAAGAAGGGCAACCTGCTCGTCAGCGGATCGGACGACAAGGCTGTGAAGGTGACGCCCGCCACCCATCACCGTTGTGCCTTTGCACCGCGTCCACTGAGGCCCTTTAGTTGACAACTCGTTGCCTCCCACCCATTGCGCACAGCTTTGGGACCTGCGTAGGAAGAGGAGCGCGCACACCTTCAACCACAAGTATCAGGTCACCGCCGTCGCCATTTCGCATAACAACGAGCAGGTCTATTTCGGGGGCATCGACGGCGCAATCCACGTACCTTGCCTCATCATTTCCTTTCTCCTCCTCTTTCGTCGCCACATCTCCAAGTCTCTACGAGTCGAACTTTTGGCTTCGTCGTTAGGGTCGCGGCAACCAACCTGCCCCACTGCTTTTCCTTGTGACAGGTGTGGGACCTCCGCAGGGACGAGCTGGCTTTCAGCGTCGACTCGCACAAGGATATCATCACCTCGATACAGCTGAGCCCTGATGGCAACTTCCTGCTTTCGAACGCCATGGTACGCTCCTCTTTTCTCTTGGCGTTTCATCGGCTGCTATTCGCGTCAGCTGATGGCCTCTCATGACAACCGCGCTAATCGTGGGCTTTTTCACAGGATAACTCACTGCACGTGCACGATGTGCGTCCGTACGTGCCCGGCGACAATCGCCTCACCAAGGTGTTCACAGGCGCTGTGGTACCTGTCCCCTTCTCGCACTCCCAACCATCGGCCAACCGTTGCCGGTTTCCTCTCCTCTCCAGGCCTCTCCCTGACCTTCCCTTCCCCCATTTCTTTCTACAGCATGGCTTTGATCAGAACTTGCTCAAGGTGAACTGGTCGCCTGATGGCAGCAGAGTGTCTGCTGGTTCCGCTGATAGGTTTGTCGCCCTCCCCCGATTACTCCCTGTTGGCATTGCGCTTCCGCAAGTGAAAATTGACTCTCATTACGTCGGGTCGTGACGCTGCTTGCGCAGACTTGTGTATATTTGGGACAGCGTGACCAGGCAGGTGGTCTACAAGCTTCCAGGGCACACCGGTACCGTGAACGAGGTCGCGTTCCACCCAGACGAGCCCATCATCGCCTCGTGCTCCTCGGACAAGAAGATCTACCTCGGCGAAATCGAGCCCTGAACCTCCCTCCTCGAAGCCGCACCCTTCTCCCACTGATTCGATAGATTTTTTTAAAAAGAAAATCGCTCCGGTTGCCTTCACGGGAGGCTGCAGCTTCACTAAACTGTGCCGGCGCAGACTTCCTTCGGTCGAACTCGAAACAAGCGCCACAGCCAGCCCAATCAGATGGGAAGAGGGAGGATAACGCGTTATTGCCAGAGACGAAAAACACAAGACCAAACACAAAAACACGCGGAGAAGAACACGCCATGTCCCGTCTTCGCTCTTGTGTGTTGTGCGTCTTGGCAGTTGTGCTTGTCGTCGTTGGCATGGAGGTCAAGGCGGGTGACGCAGCCACCTTCAAAGCGCCAGTGGTCAAGCCCGGAGACACGATTGGCTTCATCTCTCCTGGTAGCCTGTCGCCCTATCACTGTGGACCCTCTAAGTGAGGTTAATCTTGTTTTCCTTGTCATCTTCTCGAATTGCGACAGCGAGCCCCATCTATTACACCGCGTGGACGGCCCAGACCTACCCCGACCATATCAACCAAACGGTCTCCCCGCTGGGCCTCAAGCCCAAGTTTGCCCCCCACTGCTTCGACGAGTACGGCTACCTCGCCGGCACTGACCAACGTAACCCCCCCCCCCCAACGCTCTTTTTTCCACTTGCCCACCATTCGTTTTTCGTTTTCTCTTCGCGTTCGTCGTGACGATAAACTAAAAGGCTTCGCGTGCAGAGCGAGCCGATGATGTGATGGCCATGTTCAAGGATCCGAACGTGAAGATGATTGTGGCCAACAGGGGAGGCTGGGGCTGCAACCGTTTCATCGACATGGTGCATGCCCCCTCCACATGGAGTCATTTTTGTTCGCAGCGCCACACAACGAACTCATTGAGACCGACGATGCGACGAAACGTCATCGTGGGCGTCTAGTTGGACTACGAAGTGATTGCGCGCAACCCGAAGGTGATCATGGGCTACAGTGACCTCACTGGCCTTCTCAACGCCATCCACACCAAGACCGGCCTTGTGACCTTCCACGGGTACACTCAAGGCGACTCCCGCGCTCGCCTCGCCTCACAGCTGACCAACCGAGCCTTGCCCCCCCCCCTCTCAATCAATGCTGCGCCCCGTTTGTGCGTGTGCATGCGCAGACCTATGGGACTCGACCAGTGGTGGAGCAAGGGTGATGGTGTGTCAGGCAAGGTAGTTCACCAGATCGTGCAGCAAGCGGCTCCGCTGCGTCTCATCAACACTGACGATGTGCCCATCCGAACCATCACCTCCGGTACCTCCCCCTTTCCTCGTCTCCAGCATCAGCTGGCTCCCTGATCTCTCCTGTTGCTGACCATCGTTTACCTTTGCGGGTGGTGATGTGCAGGTCGCGCTCGAGGAAAGCTGGTGGGCGGCAATCTGTCTGTGTTCGCCGCTATGATTGGTTCGCCCTACCTCACCATCGACCAGTTGAAGGGCGCCATCCTCTTCCTCGAAGGTACGTTGTCTCCTGTCGCGACCTGCTTCTTCATTCGTGTATGCGGAAGGGCCGTGTGACCTCACCATCGTCGTCATTCTCATCGGATGCACGCAGAGGTGGGCGAAGAGCCCTACCGCATCGATCGCTACTTGACTCAGATCCATCTGGCGGGCTACTTCAAGGTCATCTCCGGCTTCGTCTTTGGCAGGTGCGTCAAAAGCCTGCAACATATTTTATTAAATACAGCACCTACTAACAGCGGAGACAGGTGCACGGACTGCGAGGCCTCGAACAAGAACCGCACACTCCCGTTGGACCTCGTCATCGACCAGAAGGTCAAGCCTCTGGGCATTCCCGCTTTCACCGGCGCGATGTTTGGTACGTGCGTTATGAGTTTTCGGGCGCGTCGGCGTGGCTCGTGCTGCTAACACGGACACTACGAACACAGGCCACGACCTTAACGCCCAGTACACGCTCCCAATTGGACTGGAAGTGGAGATCGACGCCTCTTCGGGTGCGTTGTCAACGCACGTGAAGTAATGCTCGCCTTACTAGGCTTACCGTTTTTGCTCCCCCTCCACAGGCACCATTCAAATGCTCGAGAGCGCGGTCCAGCGGTAGCGGCTACGCAATTACCACGCCTCTCAGATCCTTGATTTTTTTTGTTGTTTTTTAGCGAGTGTGGCCAGTTCGTCGCCACAGCCAAATGACAGATGAGCAATCGGCTCTGGGGAAAAACTGGTCTGGGTGTCTTTCTACCACCAGTCGTCAGCTCGCCGGACCCGATCTTGTTGTTCAGGAGGGGAGTGTAATCTGGTGGGTCGATATTAATTCTAAGTGTTCAAAACTCCACCCCGTCTTCTTAAATATTCAGGTTTGACCTCCAATTATGGGATAGAGGGCCAAGACCAAATTGCAAATGTTGTGCCAGTTCCATTCTCTTAGGAAGAGCAGACTATATGTATTCTAAGTGAGATGGTTTGGAGAGTTGACCTAACACTGTACCTGGATAAAGTTTCATGCTACTGAGCCAAGTATCTGTGCAGGAAGCTCCACAGAGAGATTTTGGCCTGCTAAGTATTTCATGCAGAAATTCTTTCGTTTGGTGTTTGGTCTGTTTGTCGAAAAGAAACAAAATTTAAAAAAGAAATTATTTCAAAAAAGAAAGAAATAAAAAAGTAAAAAGAAAGTATATGAAAAAAGAAAAAATAGTTAAACAAAAAAGAAAAGAAAGAAAGAGAGAGAACTGGCAATTAGCATGGAGGCAGGCAAAGCAACACAAGGGCGCGTGGGTGCTGCAGTCTCCGGGGGGTTTGACTTTGAGGGCTTGCCGCCTGAGGTGGCCTACCTTATTCTCAGGCACTTCAACTACCGCGTACCCCACTCTGCCTGCTCTACCCCCCCTCTCCAAAGGCCACGCTGATGTCAGATGCCCTGCAGGAGCTGTGCGTGCTGTCGCTGGTGTCAAAGCACTGGCACCGATACTCCCTTGTTCGTTACCTCGACGCTCCCCTAATGCGCTCATAGCTGATGCGCGCACTCGTAGGATGGGATGCTGCCGGGCTGGCGCCAGCTGGACGTGTATCACCACCGTCAGCGCGTGACCGATGACTCGCTCGAGGGGCTGTTCCGCTATCCCTCGCGCTTGGCTCACACCCGTAACTCGTCCTCATTTCCGCTGTTAACCGAAGCCACCTCACACCTGCATGCGTGGCTGCCTTGGCAGGATTCGTGGGCTTGTCCACGTGCAGCGCCATCACCGACCGCACAGTACTGACGGTCAGCCGATTGTGCTTGCGCTTGATCCACCTGAGCTTGTTTGTACCGGCCCTTCACCCTCAGCACTTCCTCACAGCTGCTCATCCAACTGCGACATGCTATTGCAGGAGTGCGCGAACGTGACCGATGCTGGTGTGGCCGCCATATGGTGCTCTGCCTCCTGCTTTGCGTTCGCGTTGCGCTGCTTGCTAATGGAGGCTTCTACAGCGCGACTTGTCCAGGCCTGCGAACACTGCAGCTGGCTGCATGCCAAAACATCACTGACACGTCTCTCCAGTGCGTGGCTGACTCCCTACCCCAGCTTAGGGTTCGTCGCCGCGATCTTTCCTTCTCTTGCGCATCCTCTTAGCTGAGCATTGGGGGGTTGGCGATTCGGTATGTTTTTTGCTTGCCGCACGACTAGATGATCGATCTGGAGCGATGTCCGCTCCTGACTAATGCGGGCGTAGTGAACGTCTGCTCGCACTGCCCTCACCTCAGGTCCTGGACCTCTTCTGCCTGATGTGCGCCAGATCGAACTCACATATGTGGCTTGCTCGTGCACGCTCTTTCACAGGGAGCTTGGCTTGATCGCGTTGCCGCAACTGCGTGGGGACAGTGTTCTCAAATCCACCACGCAACTCACGTAAGAATCTTCCCTTCCCTTCTCGTTGAGCTCGTCACCCATGCGCTCACCCTTGTGTGCCTGATGGCGACAGGGGTCTGCGAAAGATAACTCTCGGCCGTTCGCGGCACGTGAGCGGAATGGAATTCTTGACCCACCACACCGCGCTCGAGGTGCTCGACCTGTACGTCTCGCTTTTTCGAGAGTGGCTGCAGCCAAATCGCCGCCTCCACCTTGTGGTCGCCGCCTAGCCTCATTACCGCTCGCTCTCTCTCTCTCTCTCTCTCTCTCCCCCCTTCTCCTGCACGTCTGGCCAGCTCCGAGAATCGGCACGTGGTTGGCCCTGACCTGATAGAAGTCGGCCGAGCCTGCACGGGGCTGCGCATACTCGACATCTCCTACACCAACTGGCGTGCTATTCCTGTAACCCTCCCAGCGCTTGTAGGCTTTGGGCAAGCGCCCGCGACTCACAAGCCCGAGGTCGTTGCTCGCGCAGGCCTCCAGCTTGATGGACGTGGCGCAGAATTGCTCAAGGCTGGAGATACTCAATGTGGCATCGTGCAAGAAGCTGACCGACCCGGTCGTCACCACCATTGGCTCCAATTGCCCCGGCTTGCGGTACCCCCACGTGTGCCCTTGTCTTGTGACGGTGAATCGACTGAGACCCTCGATCGCTGCGGCACAACAGGAAGCTGGTTCTGAGCGGCTGTCCCCGCCTTACCGATGCTTCGATCGTCGCCGTGGCACGCAACTGTCCCGACGTGAAGGATATACAGATGGTTGGGCTCGCCTTGCTCACCGGTACGTCAAGCTGGAGTGGCCAAGCACGCGTCTGCTAATCAGGCGGCCCGGAATCAGATGACTCGCTGAGAGCCCTGGGCATGGGCTGCCCCCTGATGGAGTTTCTCACGCTGTCGCAACTGCAGCGCATCACCGACGACGGCCTGCTGCACCTCGGCCACCTCCAGCAGATCAAGACATTGGTTGTCACGCAGGTTGGTTTCGCTCCCTCTCTGGCTCAACACGCTTTGCGCGCTGTTACCCAACTGAACTGGACTGCACGTCCTATTGAATGCGTGTTGCCGCGGACAGTGCTCGCAGCTCACGAACGAGGGCGTGGCGCGCCTGCGCGCGGCGTTGCCTCGGCAGGCGCGGGTGCGATTCAGCCTCGTGACGAAGAGGGTCAGGACACCCCGACAACCCACCCACGACGAGCACGAAGAAATAGAGGACGAGGACGAGGAACCTTAAGGGAAGTCAAGTAGAATAAATAAACTTTTTCTACACAGATGATTGGGGGGGATACAGCCTACTACTTGCCGTGCCGTATGTTTCATCGCATATGCGACCTCTGGCTGACGCCGTCCATGTGGAGCCATAGCCCAAAGCCACCCATTCTGCGGCCCTAGCTACGAGCCTTCCCGCTCTGTTCAGGGGTCAGAACGCACGGGTCAGGAGGAACCCTCGGTCGTCATTGGGACATGCAGCTCCAGCAATCACACACCGCGAGGGTAGGAGGAGAGGGAGTAGCTCCTCCTTACCTTTGCGTTGCTGCTCTCGTTTGCGGTTGCGCAGCTCGACCCACAGGCTCTCGACTTCCAGATAGGGCATGATGCCGCCAAACGACAGACCCTCCAGCGCGCTATTGGGCCCCGCAATGATCTCCGCCACTGCCGCCCGAGCCCCGTCCGTAGTGATCTAACGTTACCCGTACATGTATGCGTGTGAGGCAACACATAGGGGCGCCTGAGCTGTTGGGAGCAGGAGTGTACAGCTGTGTCGTTGAAGAAGATGCTGCGAAGGTTGGAGTTGAAGGAGAGCGCTCGCGCTATGCTCATCAGCCCCTCGTCGCCTATGTTACACTGAACAAGCAAGTGCACACTTTTTTAAATAGTGGTAATGATAATAATAATGATAATATTATTATTAATATTGCCACTATTTAATTTTAATATAATATTTTGCATAAACATTATTTCAGTCTGGGCGAGGCTGGTCTCGCAAGAGGAGAACAAAAGTGGGAGGAGGGAGGCACCTGGCCAGCTCCGATGTGCTTGAGCGGGGTATTGGTGGCAATGAGGTCCGCGAGGTGCCGAGCGCCCTCGTTCCCCACCTTCCCGTTGAAGCCCAGGTAGAGGTCCGTCAGCGAACGCGCGGCCGACGTCAGCGCCTTCACCCCGTTCGGCCCAATGCCACACTGAGCCCACCCACAGCCACACGACGCGGAGGTCAGCCAAAGCGCGATGCATGGGGCGTGTCTGGAGGAGAGGCGAGAGTTTCAGGAATTACCCAGGCGACGTAGAGGTAGGTGAGAGAGGGGGTGAGGCGAAGAAGGCGAGCGATGTGCCGCGCGCCCTCGTCGCCTACGCGTCCGTTGTAGGAGATGGTGAGCTGGGTAAGCCGGAGGCCCGAGCGGGATGAGGAGGAGCCGAGCGGCGAGGCTCCGGTTGACGACTTGGCCATGCTCCGGAGCAGCTCATCCACTATCGCCGCCACATCTGCACTGCTCAGGTCCTTGCTCTGGGAGACCCACAAAGAATGAAGGAGGAAAAGCGGGGGGGGGGGTGAGCAAAGAACGAGAGAGGACGGGGTGAGGGACAACCTGGAGGTAAAGGCAGCCGTCTTCGCAGAGGCCCTCTCGAATCCATCTACGGGCACCTACATTCGCCTCACCAGCTGCAGCCTCTGGCGGCTCCATACGCCCGGGCTGGTCTGTCCTTCTCGACAGCGTTCGCGTGCACCACAACCCCCTCCAATAATGAACTCACCCTAATTTCTCCGTTCTTTCTGTCTTGCTTCGTGGCCTATTTTCTTTCTTGCTTTTATTTTCATTTACTCCCATAATGTCTGCGCAAGGGAGCGCGTAGCCTGCCAAAGCGGCAGGGCGCCGAGAGCCAGAGGGTGGGTGTGTGGGCGTGATGCTTGCAAAGATGAGTTCTACGCTACTTCGATTTCCTCATGCAAGTCTGGTAGCAACAGGTCCGATCGACCTGTCTCGTCAAGAGCAAGCAATTACATCGGTGTGTTCTTCAAGAACTCGTCTGCATGGTGGCTGGCCTGACGTCGGCATAGACGTTGGGCTGGCCCCAACCTCAACGCAGAGAGTAAACTCTGCTTCACCAACAAATCGCCTGGCCGCAAGGTCGGGATCCCCCTGGACCCCAATACCCCCTAACACCGCGTGATTCGCCACCAAGCGACGCCCTCCCACACCCACCTTTTTGGTTTCCACGTCTCGCCTTGGTTTTAAACCGACAATACCACGTAATTCGGCGTAGTTCGGCGTCTATAGGGAGGACGGATGGCCGAGTTGGTCTAAGGCGCTACGTTCAGGTCGTAGTCAGGGTCTCCTGGCGTGGGTTCGAATCCCACTTCGTCCAGTACCTTTTTTGTAGTAGACAAGAGGAAAAATGAAAAACCTGTACATGGCTGGCTCCAAATTGGCGAGGAGCGATCGATCATGAGGCAGGCGCGTCCTGCTTGGGGGGCGCTCGGTTGCGCTTTCGGCGACCGATTGCTCCAGCTGCAGCGTCCTCAGTCGCATCACCGCTGCTGGCGCTCTTCTTCGCCTCCTGGCGGCGCTGCGCGGTGGTGCGGGACGCCGGTCGCTTGGACTGAGCGACGTCCTTGCGCCCGGATGGCGTGACCACATCCTCCTCTTTGGTCGTGTAAGCCATGATCAGCTGCGCGCCCATCGCCGACGCGATCGTGGTCACCGTGAGCCCAGGAGGGAAACCTCGCGCCTTGGCCCTGTATGATGATGGCGGTCAGCTTGCGCCGTCACGCAACCAAGCAGTGTCATTGCTAACCTCCTCAATGAGGCATCCAGCGCCTCTAGCATCTTGTCGGCTGCCTTCTCGACTGCTCTCTCGTAGCCCGTGTCCACGACATGTGCGGTGCCCTGCAACACCACACACGCAGTTGAGAAAGACACACGGCGGTCTGTGCGGATCGGTCTTCGCCTACCTTGCCCACGTCCTTCGCCTTCTCCACCAGCCCCTCGTGTTGGTGGTCGGGTCGGTGAGCCCCCACCGAGGTCAGCGCACCGTCCCAGAGCTGGAGGGGGAGGGCGGGATGAGCGCCCCAGGTCAGCATGACGTGAGGCGATCGGTCGACGGAGCGGGGGGCAAAGACCTGCTTGGCAGTATGGCCCACGCTCGCCGCAGCGCCGCCCACGCTCTCCAGCACCTTCTTGCCGGTGTCTTTGACCTACACCCACACCGTACCGCAACGCAGAAGCTCAGGCTCCTCAATCGACCAGTTGTGGCCCGTGTCTGCGTACCGCTTGCGGGATCCACACGGCTGGCTGATGGTCGTGCTCGTGCTCATGCTCGCCCTCGACGCGCGGAGCATCGGCCATCGGCCCGCTCCTTGAACGGCGCTCGTCCACCTGGGCGTCTCGCGGTGTGGCACGTTGCTCCTCCTGCTGCTGTAGGTTGTGCTGGCCTCCCGCTCCCCCGAATGTGGTCCCCTCTACGATACTTCGTCTCGAGGGCATGAAGGCCTTGCTTCGATGCACTACACCACCTCCCATCCCCATTCCCATTCCCATTCCTGTCACCACCTCCGTTCGTCGTTGCTCCACCGCCGCGGCCGCTTCTGCGGGCCTTGGGCCAGACTCGCCCGAATCAGGGTGGCCGAAGAGGAAGGAGGCAAGGGAAGAAGACGAGCGCGAGGCCTCTTCCTCGGTCTCGGCCATCATCGACTCCTCCTCGCCGCTACGCCAATTCCTCGTCTTCTTGTGCGGGCTCTTCCTCCTACGGAGGTGGCGGTAGGGATCGTCCTCGCCCTCCAGCCTGTAGCTGATGTAGTGCTTTGCCCGCACCTGTACGCCGGTCACCATCGTCAGTGGGGGGCATGTGGCCGTCCTCACCACCCACGAGGCCATCGGGACTATCTCACGGCTCCTCACGGCTGCTTTCATGTTGGCTCGCTCGAATGAGGGGGTTGTTGTTGTTCCTTGTTGTGTTTTGGTCTGGTGGCTTGTCTCGAGCGAGGTTTATGGCAAGGAGAATGGGCCAACGTTGCTGCGCGATGAGGAGTTGCTGCTACTTGTCGGCACGCGAGCGAGGTGGCGGGGAGAAAAGGGTCGGGTTGCCCCATGTCCAGGAGCGTGGAACCCACCCGCAATGTAACGAAACCAACCCGAACTCGCCCACTGCATTCCGTACATTCTTGTACCCCTCTCGTGCGGGTAAGCAGAGGTACGACACCTACAACTGACTCACATTGAATGAATGAGCCGTCATTCATTCACGCATTCATGAGGAGATCGCCCGCTAGAAGGAGAGAAAAGGGCGTTGCCACAGCCTGGCGGGAGTGAGGGACGAAGCGGCGGAGTAGGGCATGTGGCCGGCCGTGTAGAACCAGTACTCGGCGACGTAGGGCGAACTGCCGGGAAACATGTGAGCCTCACAATGCATTCGATTACATCCAAAGAAGAGTGTACCTATGGGTCGCTGTGCTATCCATGCAGGCGTCGCTTGGGGGCAGACCGTCCTTGGCAAAGAGGCGCTGCACGTACGTCACCTGAACACATGCCCACAAACAAGAAAGAAAGGTTAACAAACAAGAGATTGCGCTGCATGAACGGGATAGCGACAAGCGCACGTCGTCAAAGATCCCAGGTCCGGCGTTCTGTGTAGCGGCATAGAGGGCGAAGGTGGCGCTGTTGTTGGCCTGTGCGACGGTCGACACGGTCGCCGCCACGACAGAACTTTCCGTGAGCGGCGCGTACAGCGTCCTGGAGCACAGCGGCATCGAAACGCGTGAGCAGTCCTCGAGAAAGGAAGAGTAGTAGGACGGCGCGTACCACCGGTCGATGCCGCCGCGAGAGTCGGCCCGGGGGAGACGATCGTAGGACCCGATACGGTCCTCCCCCGCGTTGAACGAGCCTTGGCTGTAGTACAGGTCTGCATATGCGTCCGACAACGCCCACGTGCCGCCCACCTGCACAGAGCCGCCACAACGTGAGAAAGGAAGCGACAAAGAGAACGATCGTTTTGTGCGGAACTAAAAAAAAAAAAAAAAACAGTCTGAAGGCAGGGAGGCAAACCACGGGACAGGAGTATATGAAGAGCCCATTGGCGAAGAGTATGTGAGCGAGCACATTGTCTTTGGGCACGCCCACTTCGGGTGGCACCAACGAAACAGCCGATGACGTTGCAACAACAAACAAGACGCAAAGCAAAAGGGAGAGAAATCTAGTTTGGACAGACGAGTCCATCTTTGAGGGGCAGGGTTGCCTTGCCTTCCTCGTCCAGGTTTATAAAGAATTTTCTTATTAATAAGAAATGCCAAAAGGAAAAGCTGTTTTTTTTTCTGCGCCATTTCTGCTCTGGTACCATAACTCGGGTTGGCCGACAACGCTCGCGCCTTGAATGGCTTGCGCCTGCTTTGTTTGGGATGGGTGTGTGGGCGTAATGCTTGCAAAGATGAGTTCATGCTACTTCGATTCCATCAAGCGTCCTGGTAGCTGGCAAGAGCAAGTACCTGCCTCATCTGAGCAAGCAATTACATCGGTGTGTTCGTCAAGAACTCGTCTGCATGGTGGCTGGCCTGACGTCGGCATAGACGTTGGGCTGGCCCCAACCTCAACGCAGAGAGTAAACTCTGCTTCACCAACAAATCGCCTGGCCGCAAGGTCGGGATCCCCCTGGACCCCAATACCCCCTAACACCGCGTGATTCGCCATCAAGCGACGCCCTCCCACACCCACCTTTTTTGGCGTGCCAAAAAGCGGCTTGCGTCGTGACGCACAAGGGCGGCGCATTGACCTTGAAAGCGGCAATGGCCTCAGCAACGGGAAGGTGAGCCAACGCTCGCTTGATTGGTTACTTGCGAGGAGAAGATGGCGCAGGGAAGGGAGGAGAACGTTGCGTCGTGGAGAAACTGCCAGAGACGACGCAGCCGACCAGGCCCTGGCGAGGCGAGGCGAGCTCCGAGTCGTCCCCATCACCGCTCCCCGGCTCGTCCTCGCCCTCCAGATAACGTAGCAGGTCGGGCGAGCTGTCGCGCTGTGCGTCGGGCAGCGACTTTTGTCGCCGGCCGCGTCGGCGTTCGAGAGTCGTGGCGACGAGACCGCCCGCGGTGGACGAACCTACCAGGCTCTTTTGCTTGTACAGCTCTTCCAGTATGCGGCGCAGATGACACATTCCGTGCAGGTACTCCTCGTCAATCACTCCCTTCTCGCCTGGAAGATTCATAAGATGTAGTATTGGCCACTGCGCTCAGTGTCGTTCAGAGCACGAGAAGACCCGGGGGGGGGGGTAGCGGTAACGAACCTTGCGCATAGGAGTGTGCAAAGTCGATCATCTTGACGTCGACCTTTGCGTCGCCATCGAGGTCCCCGTCATACAGTAGCAAGATCGACGACGATTTGAAGATGAACAGGTCCTGCACCTCTATCCATCGGATGATCTCGTCTGCAACCACACAAAACAGCTCAGCTCACGTTTTAATTGGAACGTGCACACGCAATGAGAAATAATGGCCGCCCTTTCCAAGCGTACCAATCTCCTTCAGCATGGTCGGGATGACATCGCTCCTGATCTCCTTGCCGTTGTTGAGAAATAGAGACAGCCCTTCAATCATTGTGTTGGCTCTGAGTGTCGTTCCTGGTGACCGTGGTAATAAGCCGATGACATGGGGTAATAGAGACGGCAAGCCGAGATACCGTAGAGCATGGACTTAGAGACGTAGGTCTGCGTCTCGACTTGATAGGAGCGAAGGCCCACGATGCGGAACCCCAGGGTGCGCGATGTGGTGATGCTCTTTACCACATTTTGCTTAAAGCCCTTCACGATCCCTGCCTCCGCGTTCGTGCCTGTGGCGCAAGCGAGTGAGGCTGTGGGATCACGACAAGGAATTCGCAGAGAGAGGAGGGAACCCTTGGAGTTGCCTCCCATCTTGAGGTCGCACGCGCAAGGCTGCTTCATGCCATACGTCAAGTTCTCCAGCTGTATATACTCTGCGTGGCGAAAAGAGGTTTAATTGCAGGGGATATATCTGATTAATAAATATAAAAATCTATATATATTTGAAAGAAATAAAGATTTAAAAGGTTGTGAAACCACAGCAAGGGAAAGCAACCTCTGCCGTTGTGGGTGGCCGTGCCAAGAAATCGTGGGAAGAAGTGGGCGGGGAAGGTTGGTGAAGGAAGATGGGTGCTGAGGAGGTCGTAGAAGCGGGCCTCCTGTCGATTGAGAGGTTTGAAGATGCTGTGGCCGCTCTCGTCCAGCAGCATCTGGTCCTCGCCCTTGTGGCCCGCAACCTGTTGCGTGAACGTCGACAGAGACGACGGTCCTATCGTCACCTTCTCCTCTGGCGCTCCCGCCGCCGCCGTTGTCGAAGCCGGGGCCGACGACACCAGACTAGCGCGGCCCTCACCACAACCGCCGCCCCCCGTTTCAAGCCGTTTGTTGAACATGTCGTGGCGGCACGCCTTTCTCTGTTTTTCGAATCTGGCGAGCGGTTTCGCCAACAGAATGTCCACAAAAACACGTGAAGCTCGAGTGGCGCAAGCTTAGTGGCCCCGTTGGGCGAGGAAGGAGGCGAGGCGATCGTAGAAGTCGAGGGCGTTGAAGGGCTTGTAGGGTGTTCGGGTGAAGGGCGCGGTGTACTTGCGGGCGTGCCAGTTGATCATCTCCAAGTGATCTGCATTGGTTGGCGTGTGAGTGGCGGGCGAGCGCGTGTATGGTGCAGGCCGTGCAACTGGTAGTGTGAAACGGGCTTGCGTGTGGTGCCCATGTGGGTGTAAGAGTCCGTGTGCTTACCGGACTCCAGCGTTTCGATATAGTCGCCCCACGCGCAGGACTTGACAGACACAAGACCGTCGTTCTTGCCCTCGAGAGCGCAGATCATATCGTAGGTGAAGTGCCAGAATAAGGGGATCTGCTCTCGGTTTCGGTGGCCGCCGAACGAGTAATATTTGACTCCCGGGTGATCCAATACCTAGCAAGCACGCTCCCCCTCGAGGTGAGCACGCTGCGGCGTGGTGAGAGTGGCATTGAGTGGATGAGACCTTCTTGTTGAACTCATCATTGAGGTAGTCCGTCGTGAGGCAGTGGATTGCGGCGGAGTCGTTGAAGAGGAATCGCATCAGGCCCTCCAGCTTCCACCTTTCATCACTCGCGAACGTTGGCAGCTGAACATACGTTGCACACGAACTCAGGAGAGGTTGGGAGGCGTACTTGTCGAAAAGAACGTCTTTGGTCCAATTGGCAACGGGTGAGCCTCGGTGTGGGGTGCCGACTGTAGTCACACTGCTCACCCTGTGCCCAGGAAAGTAACGTATACACACATAAAAAAACTGGGGGTCACGTTGGCTATTGAGGGCAAGCACACACCCGTCAGCGATGCCCAGCATCGACACCGCGTAGCGACAATCCAGTCCGCCCATCGAGTGGCCCACGAGGTTGACTTTCTCTGGTCGTCTTTGCTTCCAGTCTCCTTCCTCCACCCCAGCTCCTGTACGACCGCCCAGCTATGTCGATGAGATGTGCGTAGGAGGTGCTAACGAGGGGAGGGAGGTGATAGCGCTTCGCGTACCCGGCACCTTGGAGGCGAGCGGTGGATCGAGGATCTGCATAACCTGCTTCTTGATGCAGAGGGCACGGTCGTGCACGTGGCCCGTGGAGGGTACCCGTGATATGAACACGCCGCCCCGGGCACCTTCTTCCTGCCTTCTCCGCCGACGCAGCGTCTGGGCGATCCCGCCGCGCCAGTAGTCCACCTCTATAAGGCTGGGCACCACCTTGAGCGTGTCGAACCCCAGCAGGCCATGACACAGCAGGAACGGGTAGCGTGGGTCTACTGGCTCCTCTCCAGTCGCAGGCGGTGGCGGGATGGCCTCGTCTGATCATCACATAAAGCAGGAAGAGGAGAAAGCGGATGGTGCCGAGCAACAGTGAAAAAGTGCAAAAAAGAGAGAAATAAATTAAATTAATAAATAATCGAGCCGCGTACCTTTGTCCTCGCGGTTGGCGAGGCCGGCAGCAGGTTGCTCACCCTCCGGCAGGTTCTTGGCGTGTTTGATCTCCTTTTCGCGTGGCACAAGAGGGGTGCAAGTGCTGTGGAGACAACGGCGTGCTCGCGCAGGGAGGCGCTGAGCACGAGATATCGGCCAGGCACGAAGAGAGACTGCAGGCCCCTGCGACCACACGCAAGAAAACCGCAAGGAACCAAGAGGTCGTGTCTTACGCATTGTTTTCAACAAACGGCCATTGCTCCCCGTATCCCCGCTACTTCTCGGCCGCTAGCTACTGGCTAAAAGGGTGTTGGACGAAGTGGGATTCGAACCCACGCCAGGAGACCCTGACTACGACCTGAACGTAGCGCCTTAGACCAACTCGGCCATCCGTCCTCCCTTGCTTCACGGTCTTAGCCGCAACAGCTGGCCAGGCTATGCAGTATTCTCTCGTGTGTGCTCGCTTTCGAGTTGAGATTGCGGAGTGTACCACCTCTTCCTTATATTGGCTTTTTCTCGACTCTCTATTACACCCACAATTATACTTTCAGCCCAATGTCCACGCGTCTGAAGCTGCGGAGATCACCAGGCCACGATGAACAACGGGCTGGTGATCGCACAACAAAATTTCCTTCCTGGGCAGAAAATCCGAAGATGCGCAAGCATCCCGACGTTCCCACAAATCGGCGTCGCTCGGGAAGGGAGCACGCTCCACCTTCCCGTGGGCCGCGCTGCGCGATAAAAAGCTGTGCCCTTGGTCAGTCTACTCAACGCCAACGTTTCGCACACACCACCATGTCCACCACCAATGTTCTCGTTGGTACTCTTAGCTCTCCAGTTCGCTTCCGTGCAGGGTCCTGTACTCATTCGTGCTTCACCACACAGTCTTCTATTCGACCTATGGCCACATCTACAAGTTGGCTCAGGCTGTGGCCGAGGGCGCTGGCTCCGTCGAGGGCGTCACTGTCCGCCTCGCTCGCTTCCCCGAGACACTGTCGGACGAGATCCTCACCAAGATGGGCGCTCTCGAGGCCAAGGTAAGCCACCGTCTTCTCATTGAGAGCGAACGTACGTCACTTACCGCCTCGCCACCCGTGTATCTCAATTACAATCAACAGAAGCAGTGGGCCGACGTGCCTGAGGTGACTCACGAGGACTTCCAGTGGGCCGACGCCATCGTCTTTGGCTCGCCCACGAGGTTCGGCAACGTTGCGGGCCAAGTCAAGTCCTACATCGACTCGCTCGGCGGCCTCTGGGCCTCGAATGCGCTCGTGGGCAAGCTCGCCTCGGCCTTCACCAGCAGCAACACCCAGCACGGCGGGCAGGAGACCACCATCGTGTGCGGCTTCCTCCCCCTCTTCCTCCACCTTGGAATGCTCGTCGTCGGCCTGCCCTACACCTTTGCTGGTCAATTCCCTGTCGATGAGGTGTCGGGTGGCTCGCCCTACGGAGCGTCGGTGGTGGCTGGCGTATGGGGCGCGAGGCAGCCCAGCGATAACGAACTCAACGCCGGCCGCTTCCAGGGCAAGCACGTCGCCACTCAGGCCGTCAGGCTCGGCAAGCAGCCCGCCATCACCAACTAGCGAGGAGGGGCGATGCCTGTGCTCACTGTCAATAATTTTCCATAATTATCAATATTTACCAACTCAGCGGAGCTCCGGGCTAAACGGGGCACACATCGACGATTACGGGCCGATGGTCCGTGACCAGCCCGCCTTCGGTATCGGGATCGACGTTGGTGCCCACCGCGTAGCGCACCACGCTCATCAACGGACGGCGCGCATCAGCACTGCCTCCGTGCGTTCTCACAAAGATATGATCGATCGTGATGCCTTGTGTGCGTGCGGTGTGTGTGTGTGTGTGTGTGTGTGTGTGTGTGTGTGTGTGTGTGTGTGTGTGTGTGTGTGTGAGGTGCTTCTGGCATGCACGGGCGACTGAGCGAAAGCATGGGGGCTCATGATATAGCCACGTACCCACGGAGCGCTTACTCCAGCCTGTGAAAGTGCCGGAAGCCCTCTTAGCCACTGGGCTCACCAACAGGGCGTTGTGTAGGGACAGACCTGGGACCACGCCCGAACACCCACGCGTTTAACGGTTGCGCGTCAGTTGATGGCTTCTTGGAGGGGAGAAGGACGCAAGGATACGGACCAAAGGTTTGGCGATCGCAGAATGCCTTGAGGGCCGGGTCGTCCGTGTCCACGTTCATGTCGCCCATCACGACCACCCGCGCCATTTCCAAATCGCCGTTCCTGGTCAAGATGTTGCGCATCTGTGCCATGATCGTCTTTGCTCCTTCTACCTGTCTCACCCTCTGGTAAGGAAGAGCGCGTGTCGTGCCCACAAGACCCAGCCCAACAGGGTACCTGAGCCTGGCCACTTTCGTGGTCGAGGTGGGTGTTGAAGAAGTACAGATGTGGAGACCCGGCGTGCTCCTGCCCCACCTCCTCGAAACGGCCCCATGTGCATACCCGACAGCCTGCCCGTTTTGGGTCAGTCGACGCTTAAGTGTGTGTGTGAGAGAGAGAGATAGAGATAGAGAGATGACGCAGGTCCTCGTACAGGCGCTCTTCCACGATCTGGAGCCGGGCTGGTGTGGCGTCTCGGAGAGCCAAAACTGTCCACTGGGAACGGACGTGGCGTTATGAACCGGATGGTACTACGCCCGGGAGGCGCGGCGCAGGAATCCTACCTCTCCACGCAGTGGTACTTGGTGCTGAGGAAGAAGATGGGCGAGTATTCTCCCGCTTCGTGACCATCGTCTCTCCCATACCCCAGGCCCGTGTACCTGGTAAAAGAGCACGTCGTCGTTTCGATTCACTGACCGACTCTCCAGGGGCCAAGCGTGAATGAAGAAGAGCACGCTTTACCATGGCAGCCCGGCGCGGATGTCTTGCAGCTGATGATGCAGCGACTCCTGGACACCCAAGAAGTCTGCGACAAGGAAGAAAGGTGAACGGGTGTAAGGCACGGGCGCGAGCGAGAGACAACGAACCGGGCCTGTGCTCCGCAATGATGCGAGTGAAGCCCTGCTTGCGGTTGGCCCACCGGTGCCGTCCGTCGCTTGCCGTGTCAAAGCGACAGTTGAACGTCATGAAGCGTTGAGCGCCCTGCTTCTTCGGCACCGGACGCACGAGCAGCGCGCTTGACTATGCGACCACCCACCCACACGTGTGTCTTGAGTGGCCAGAAGGATCAAGGCTTGCTCGGATGAGAGATGATGTTGTACCCCCCACACCGCGTGCACTTCGCTCGGTTCACTGGGCACGGTGAGCTGCCTGTTGGGACCCTCCTGCCAGCGGCTCACGGCACTCTCGGTGACCACCGCGAACTTAAAGTCCTGCACGGTGCCTGCAGCACACCCCACCAATCGTTCAGTTCCGGTGGCAGCCCCGTTTCTACAGAAAAACGGTCTATGTGGGGCTCACCCGTGGGCAGCACAACCCGCTTGGCCCACACGCCATGGCCCACCCACTCCATCCTGCAGCGTACAATCGTCAGCGCTGCCTTAGAAGGTGAACTTGCGGTAAAGGAAGAAAGGAAGGGGGGGGAGAGACCAGGAGGAGGGGTGGGTGGGCTGCCACTGCGCGAGGACATCGTGGTCGCCCACAAGCGCCAGCCGTTCACCAGGGCGCGTGCCACCGTAATGTATTCTCACCTCGACCGACGTCGTCATGTCGCACAACCACCGCTTTTGACCTTCTTGCGTTTTGTGTTTGTATTTTGTTCTTCACATAACGCGGAACTCCTGGCCGCTCCTGGTCGGGGCTTGCCATCACCGCAGTCGCTTGTTTCTGGCGCCACCACGGCCTCCTCTGCCTGCTCGTGGTCCTTCGGAGTCTGGGGCCGGCCCAGCCGAGTGAGACGAACCGGCGGCGGGTGGGCGCTGAACGGGCACACCGCGCTGGGGCTGCGGCGCTTGCTGGCGTCCGCCGCGAGCGTACGGCGGGCGAGCAGATGAGGCAGAGGCGGGAGAGGGGACCAACGCGTTGGGCAGACCCACCACGTGTTCCAAGAACTCGTCCGTCTGGTGGCTCATCGCAAACCGGCCGGCCCCTGCAACAGTAATATGGACCTCAGAGGTGAGCCACCGCCACACAACCGCCATGTGACATGGAGACAAACGGCTGGGTGGGGGGCAGCTGCATACAAGCTGGGCGCTCAGTGCGAGGGTCGACGGACGAGCGGTGCGGCTCAACAGTCATCGCGAAATTGAGCGGCACGGCGAGGACGTCCTCCTTACCGGCAATCTTGGTCGTGAGCTGCTTCAGCTCTCTGTCCACTTTGCTGTACTCGCGTTCTGGCCTATGACGCACGCGTTTGGTCGTGTGAGCAGATTGAAATGCCACACTTGTCCTCAGCACGAGGACGACCAAGGGCGGCGGGCACCCGGGTGTACCTCTTTGGAAGGACCGTGGTGGCCATGGAGCAGTTGAGATATTCGTGCGTGGCGCGCAGGATGGCCAGCCATTCCAGATCATACGTGAGCACTCGCGGGCCGGTCGCTTCGGGGAACGGCACAACCTGATAACATTGGGTGACGGTAAGCGCGCTTTGCTTGGAGTGCCACGGCGGTGCGAGATAGGAAGGGGGGAGGCTTGCAACGTACGTCGAGGAACGGTCGGCGCGGGAGCACCTTGTCGAGCGCGATGAAGTGTGTGGAGCGATCGCCAGTGTGCGGCACCGTGGCATCGAATCGGCAGTGCATGTGGCCCGACAGCCAGTAGGTGGGCTGGAGGGATTTGAGGAGGCTCGTGTACGCTTTGCAACCCAGGTCGCCATTCTCAATCTCCTCCCTGGCCAGAGGGCACAGTGGCGACAGGTGAGCGCCCTTGTCTCCCTATACGATGCGTGAGTGGCAGAGGGAGGCGCGCATTGTACCTCCAGTGCGGATGGCCAGCGCACAGCTTCTCGACGTCACCGTAAGAAGTGACGTCCGGCCAATCGTGTGACAGAATCACGTCAAGTGGTTTTCGCAGCTGCGAGAGCGAGAAAGACGCAGGCCGCGCTCAGCGCCTACTGTACATGGCCAAATAGTTCGAAGTGAAAGGCTACTACGTACCAGCGACAGTTTGTAGAGCTCGTACTCGCGCACGTGAAACGCTGATCTCACAGTATCCGGTGAATAAGGCGGCACTTCGTAGTGCCCTGTACAAGCAAGGCGACGAGGGCGATGTGCATGCGTGCGTGCGTGCGTCAGTTTCACGCTTGCCTCCATAACATGCTACGCGCGGGCGAGAAGGCTCTACCCTTAAAGAAGTCGTATCGTTTGTAGATGCCGGAGAAGCCACCGATGCGAAGGCCGCCGTAGTTCACCACGCCGCTGTAGCCCAGGAAGTAGATGTTGGGAGCCGCCCAGCCTCCATAGTATCTGTGGATCAGCGCATAACACTGGTCAGCCTTGGTTGTTAACTCTGGGCTGCATCGAGTGAGGGGCAGCCGCTGCGCGAGTGGCACGTACAGCTCGCGCAGGTGGTTGGCGGCTTCGTGGTTGCCGCCGACGAATATGGTGAGGATGGGAGCCACCTGCAAGAGAGACAGAGAGAGAGCGGCGAGGTGGGCAATCCGGGATCTCTCTTCAAGTGTGCAGGTCAAGAAGAGGCACCGTCTCGCCGTTGTAGTATTTGTAGAAGTCCTTGTAGTGGTGGTACTTGGAAGGGCCTGCCAGGCACGACAAGTCGAACGCGTTCCTCACCGCCTGCACGTGGTTGCTCAGCAATTCACGTCCAAGAGCCCAGAAAGAAGAACAGCGAGCTGTGCGGGATATGCACCTCAAAGTCGCCACAGCAAAGGAGAAGCTCAACGCGAATACCGCGACTGCGTTCTATGGTGGCAATGGTTGAGTAGATAGTGTCCAGCTCTCCATGAGTACATCCTACGAACGCAATCTGAAGGATAAGGAAGTTCGTCACAACGACCGGGGAAGATCCAAGATCAAATCATACACGGTACATTTATGCCCTTGGCGGTGGCAATCTCGATTTGCTCCATGGTTGGCAGAGAAAATAGAAAAAAGGATAAAAAGAAATGCTAGCCTCCCCGCGGGAGGACGAGATCAGAAGAAAAGGCCCAGAAGTCATTATGCGAATGCAGGTACAGGCAAGAAATCTTGTGGTTTGCTCTCGTACAGATTGAGGTTTCCCCAGTTGATCGGCGAAGACCGTGAAGCAAGGGAGGACGGATGGCCGAGTTGGTCTAAGGCGCTACGTTCAGGTCGTAGTCAGGGTCTCCTGGCGTGGGTTCGAATCCCACTTCGTCCAATACCTTTTAGCCAGGTTATTCAGAAATATCAGTGCATGATTTTCCTTGTTTTCCTTGATTTCTTGGTATTGACGCACAACGCCGGCGGATCAAGATGTGGCGAAGATGGAGGGCGGCAGATCTTCGACGGACACCAGTACGACTGTGCCGTCTCAGGTCGATTGCAAGTCGCACACAAGGTTGCGCCCAATTCAGTACCACTACATGATTGTGGTTTATGCTCACGTGCAACAAGCAGGCTTGCTGGCCTCAACAAGCCGACGGACCTTCTTTCAAGCGAGCTATGTTGTCCATGCGCGCAAGGGTATGAAACTACCTTATTCACTTGCTTGCGATTTGATCGATGCGATTACATCTGTGCACTTTGCAGCAAGCGTTGCCGTGCCTCCGCTCGTCGATGAGGTGCAGGAGATGCCACTAGACGAAGTCGCCTGGGAGGAGAACACCAACATGCTTCCTCTCGAGCCCGTTATCAAGGTCTACAGCCACGTCACGAGCCCCAACTACTTCATGCCGGTGTGTATCGACCTGCATCCTTGTTATTGTTATAGTTGGCTCATCTGGCAGTGGGCGGTCCGCCGTCTTCCCTCACTCATCCAGTGGCAAATGAAAGCGACCTCCGAGAAGGTGGGTTCGGCGTTTGCCCTGCCCGGCCGGCGAATCCTCACCAACGCACACGTACGACCAATGCGATGACCTGTGCTCCGCCTTTCTCATCCCCCTTTCTCCGACGATGCAGGTGGTGGCCGATCACGCGTACATCGCCGTGAAGAAGTTCAGCGGCACCCAGAAGTATCCCGCCAAGGTCCTCTCGGTCGCACACGACTGCGATCTCGTACGTCTACGCCTCGCCCGGCGAGTGGACCAGTGCCGCGACAGCGTCTTGTCTGACAACTGGTCTGCAGGCGCTCCTGACAGTTACCGAAGACGACTTCTGGACCGACATCACGCCGCTCGAGTTGGGCGACGTTCCTGTATGCACCGACCCCTCTCCCCCGGCGCTCGCTCTGTGCATGAACGGACCGCCTCGCACGGATTGCCCACTCGCGCCCACGTGCCGCATTACAGCATCTGCAGGACACGGTAGCAGTGGTGGGCTATCCTACGGGCGGTGACACCATCTCCGTTACGCGCGGCGTCGTATCGCGAATCGAGCCCCAGCGATACGCCCACGGTACCGTCGTCTCCACACCCACTCTCCCTGCCGTCTGTTGACTATCATTTCGCGCGCGCGTAGCATCGGGGCATTTGCTTGCCGTACAGATCGATGCGGCGATCAATCCGGGAAACAGTGGAGGACCTGTGCTGAAAGACGACAAGGCACGCAAGCTGGCGACCTTATCTCTCTCTCTCTCTCTCTCTCACCGCGGTCTCACGTTTCTCGGCCTCGCGTTCTTGTTGTATTCCCGTCGCGGTGCAATTGTGACAGGTGATCGGCGTCGCGTTCCAGAGCCTTGTGAACGCGGAGAACATGGGGTTCATCATCCCTGTGCCCATCATCAACCACTTCCTCAAGGACATCGAGCTGCACGGCAAGTACACGGTGCACGCTCTTCCCCTATACATTGGATGTCCACTTCTCTCAATCTCTCTCTCTCTCCTTCACACCGCCGCACCGTGTCTCACTTTGGTGTGAATTGATCGATGCCTGCAGGGCTTCGGTGCGATGGGCATCCAGTGCCAACCGATGGACAACCCCCAGCTGCGCCACTTCCACAAGATGTCCCGCGACATCGTACGCTCTCGCCGATCCAGGCTTGGTGTTGATGCCGGCGACGGCGCCGAACGCTCATCGAATGGACGTCTGTGCGTGTTTCGTAAAAAGACAGGCGTGCTGGTCAACCACGTGGAGGCAGTCTCCAAGGCGCAGGGCATCCTGCAGAAGGACGACGTGCTCCTCTCCATCGACGGCAACCGTATCGCCAACGACGGCACGGTCGCCTTCCGGAAACGTTCGTTACACATCCTTCTCTCGCCAGTGTCGTGTCGGTTCCCGCTCCGATGGCGAAGAACGCCTTTGCCTTTGGATAGCAGCGATAGCCTCTCGATTTGACTCGAGGAGACCAACGCGCAGGTGAACGCATTTTCTTTGACTACGTGACCTCCATGAAACACATCGGCGAGCACTGCCGCCTCGAGATCCTGCGCAACGGCGAGGTACTCACACGCAGCGCCGAGTCCGCATGCCATGCGTGCGTGATCCCGCTCGCTCACAAAGCCGTTGTGTTCGACCCGGTGCAGAAGCACGAGGTCAGCGTGGAGCTCAGCCCCATCCAGCCGCTGGTGCCCATCCACAGGTTCGATCAGCGACCAAGCTATTTCATCCACGGCGGCCTTGTCTTCACGCCGCTCACGCAGCCGTATCTTCAAGAGGTAGCTTCTTGTCATGTCCCCACCACCATCGTTATGCTCGAGCCCCTCGTTACTGACCCGTTCGCGCCCGCCCGTCTTCAGTACGGCGAGGACTGGTTCAACAACTCACCCCGAAAGCTGTGCATGAAGGCCCTCACCGAGTACATGGAGGAGCCCGACCAAGAGGTGCGCACCGACATGGAGGGAGAAGATGGGGGAGGGACACTGGCGGTATGATAGAGCATGACTGACCGTGGCCTCCCTGTGTCGGCCACAGGTGGTGATCCTGTCGGCGGTGTTGGTGCACGAGATCAACTACGGCTATCAGCAGATGACCAACCTGCAGCTGCTGCGATTCAATGACCAGAAGGTGCCCTCCCCTCTTTCCCTATCCCAACCTGAAGGCGCAACGCATTGGAGACTGATGCCTTTCCCGGCTTCTCTCTTCCAACCCCTCTCGCTTCACGCTTGAAGATCAAAAACCTGAAGCACCTCGCCAAGTTGGTGGCGGCGAACGAGCGGCCCTACCTTCGCTTCGACTTTGATGAACACGTGTACGCGTCTACCTACTCACTGCATTCGCTGGGGACCTGGCCTGTTACGCGCAATTGTTGATTCGTCGTTGTTGCAGGGTGATCATTCTGGAGGCTGAAGCGGCCAAGAAGGCCGAGGAGACGATTCTCACGCGTCATCGCATCCCCTCACCCCACTCGCCCGACCTCTTCGACAACACGAAGGAGGAAAGCGACGTCATCTAACCAGACCAAAGGGAACGTTTACTTTACAGTCGGAAGCGCGAAGTGGCACTCGTGCTTTGAACGATGGGACAAGCCTTATCTCTCCCCTTAGCACACTGCGCCGGTTAGATCTCTTCAGATACGGAATCAGCGCTGCTAGTGGTCGTGGTTGTGGTTGCCCTGAGTGCGTGCGTGGTGCCAGTGAAAATGTGAGCACATCACTCCCCTACGTACGTGGAACACCAACGACGTTGCGAGCTCGAACGAACCTCATGGATTTCATCTTGGTGCTGCTGCTTGCGATGTCCCTGCTGCCTCTGAAGTCATCGACCATAACCATTTCCTGTCACAGCGCAATCTTGTTAGCCAAGCTGGTGCTGGGGGGGGGCTAGACCTCGTGGCTGGGGAAGGGGTACTTTGATCTCGGCAAGGGCTTCTCGCCAGGGCCGAGTGTAGAATAGCTTGTTGGCGCGCCACCAGAAGCTTACCATCTTCTGGAAAGGGTGGTCCGTTGGTAAGAAAGGAGCAGGGTGTAGTAAGTCAGTCTGACTTACCGATGTCATGCAGCCCATGAATACAACAAAGCCGTGAGCGCCCAAGTCAATGAGCATGAGGTACCACGAGCCCACGTCCAATCGTGCCTTTTGCTCGCTGTTGCCACATAAAAATCATGATGCCAACAAGAGCAACAGTAGCCTCGTGAATGGTGTCTCAGCACGTACCAAGCCTGTCCTGTTGTGGCACCGCATGTCACTTGCTCTTTGACAGCGTCGGCGATCTCGTCTGCAGCATACCACGTGTCAACAAAACAACATTGGAGTTTCTCCTATCGCCGCCGACGGCGACGAACACAGATGGGAGCGTACCTTGGCTGACACGAGTGTAGATGCGGTAGAACACAGGATAGGCAAGCAGCAGCCAGTACATGACTATCACCAAGAGCAGGCGGGCCGTCTATTGCCCACATGGTGAATTGGAATGTCAACCTCGCGAGAGTAGGCGCACCTGAGCTATCTTCTGGCCCTCTTGGCCCTTGAAGCGGAATCGGATCTGGAGTGAGAGAGACAGATGGTGAGAAGGCTGGAGGACAGGAGGTGGCCTTGGTGAGTCTTGTACTCGAACGAAGCGGACGACGGACGCGATGATGAGAAGGGATCCAATGATCAGACACGTAACGACGGGTATGTAGAAGATGCTCCACTGCCACCACTCGTTGCCGGCCACGAAGCAGTAAGGCACTGCCGGAAGCGCCCCGAACGACTGGACGCAACCCATTTGGTGTAAGTGACCTCTGCCTTTTGCGAAGCAGTCGAGCTGGCGACCGTACGGTGCCACCTAGAGCGATGACGACGCCGAGCAGAGGGGCACCCCAGGCGAGGATGTGATAAAATAGATGCCACGTGCGGATGACGTGCAGATTGCGCCCAAGGAACACCATCTGGACCAGAAAAAAACAAGAGGTTGATGGCAGGGGTCTTACCATCAGGCCCTGGTCAGTTGGCGTACCTCGAAGACGCTGATGCAGAGGGCCAGCCACCAGAAGTTGGCCGCCAAGGCAAAGTAGAGGATCCCCATGCCCTGCAGCACACAGGGCACTCCGGCGCCGTCATGGTCTCGCGCGTTGTCGAAGGTGACTTCGATCGGCGGATTACCCTGCAATAGGATGTTATTAAAAGAAGTTATTTGCAATCATAACTAATCAAAAAGAAAAGATCCTACCTGCGTGCAGACCATCCGCGTGGGTCCGCCCGAGATGATGGGGAAGAAGATCACCATGAACGCGACCGCCATCGAGCAGACCGACTGTGCTAGCCAATCTGGGTTGGTTAACGTAACAAAGGGCAACGGCGTGGGAGGGGGCGTACGATGTAGATGTAGAGTACGCCAGGATAGCGGCGCTTGCTTGGCATCATGCAGAGTGACACCAGCTGCACGTCCCTTGATGAGTAGGCGATTGGAGACCGAATAAATCAGAGCGCAAAGGGTGTAGGTACCAGGCAGACGGCGAGGAAGAAGGAGATGCCCGAGACCACCATCATGGCGACGATGCCGCCGTTCCATTCGCTATCTGTCCACATCGGGTTTGGGCAAGGCATCACGCACATTAGCTCCCCGTCGTAGTCCGTCGCGGCGAACGAGTCCTCGTCGTCTTGATTGTACTTCAACGGGTAGGGGCAGTCCACTTGACTGTACGGCACGACTGCATGATGCCGCCGAAGGTCAGTATCAGCGCCGTTCCGAGGAAACGGCAAAGCGGAGTGTACATAAGTCATCGGGCATAGCGAGGCATTGGGTGTCATCGGGAGGGTAAACAGGCATAACTGTGCCAGTGCTGTTGTCGGTCATATCACAGTTTGGCAGCATGCCCTGCCCAGCAGAAAAATTTTAATGATTATAAGGTTAGTGAGGAAGGAGAAGACCTACCAGCATGCCCTGTGACTCGAAGAAGGCAGTGCAGCCCAACAAAACTGCTTCGCACACCGATCGGCAAGGCGGGTAAACTGTGCGCGGGAGATGTGCCCGATTGGTCAGCCGGCAAACAGCGGTGCGGAAAGAGTGCTGCGCACCATCAAATGCTGGTACTGTGGAGAAGCGACAGTGGGTGAAGGAGCCCAGGCACGTGAGGGCAAGCAGCGGGTTGCGGCATTTGGGAGGAAAGTAGGCGCCCATTAGCACGGTCTGATTATCGAGAGTTAGTTCAGAGGGATCCACTCCGACGTAGCCCTGCCGCAGGCCACGCACCTGGGCTCCTACCGCTTCATCAAGCTCAGTGAAGGTAGTCCCCCTGCAGGTTGATCAAACGTGCAGAGCAGAGGACAGAGTATTAGCTCGTGGCCCATTGGACGAGGATCACCGACAAACAATGCCCATTGGACGAGGATCACCGACAACACAGAATTCTCCGATGACGAGAGGATCCGATAAACTCAGCGAGCTCCCTGGTGACTAATGTGGGGCCGGCTGTCCTCGAGGAAGGAAGAAGCGGAGGGGCCGTGATGTAGGTTACCTGAGGAGAACGTTGGGTGGAAAGGACGACACGGCCGGCCGGATAACGTGGTCGCACTTGCCGCCGGTGGCCGGCGAGCCCTGGTACGGCACGCATGCTTCGCTCACGGCTCGCTCGGCCAGCAACGGCGTGTGGCCGCCTTGTGGTACATGAGGCGTAGAAGAAGGTGCGGGAGGGACAGTTGAAGTGGAGAAGACTGGAGAGAACGTGGCCACTATGACGAAGAACAATGGAAGGACCCTGGGCCACGAGTTGCGGCGGAGCAACATGCCGAGCTCGTGGGTGGTTAGGTCTTCTCGCGCGGCAGGTCGAACAGAAAAGCCACAGCGTTTGATTTTTTGAGGTTGTGGGGAAATTAGTCTTCGCTCATTGGTTGCCGAAACTCACCGACGACAGAAAACGAACAAATACGAATACGGCGAGGCCCGCAGACGCTGGCCAACACCAGTTAGCAGGCGCCACCGTAGAGGAGCTGCATCTCGACTTGGAGCTTGTGCTGGGTTGGCGTCAGAATGTCTGAACCCTGTTGTTGTGCGACACAAGGGAGAAACAAACGCCGATAGTCGTTCGGGGTCAGTTTCCCATTCGACTGCCCTCACCCAGGAACGCCACCTCAGGTGCCCCGAAGACGGACGCATGACACACAATTCCCCTGGAAGGAAAGTCTTGGGGAAGGCACGCAGGAAAGCCTTACCTGGAGGAGGGCAGAAGCCAGCGATTGGAGCCCGCGTGTGACGGCGGGATCAGCAAACAGGGGCTGCAGGCGAGCCTCGAGCACGAGCGACAGCACCAGTTGCAGGACCTCGTCGCGCTTGCCTGAAGGTCCATGAAACCAAATAATAAATGGTGAGAGTCGGTGGGACAGAGCGTCGTGTGTGTAACAGAGGCACGCACTGTCAAGCTTCTCGAGGAGGAGGGCAAGATAGGCGGAGAGAATTTCCCTATCTGAAGCCAGGATGTCTAGCACTGACTCGTATCGCTTCGCGGCGAGAGGGTCGTCGGCCTGCTGCCGGTTGGCGCTCGTGGTGGCTGGTTCCGTCAGAGCGGCGAAGATCACCTCCGGCATCACCTTGGCCAGGCCCGACGGCAACCCGGTCGGCACCGTCGCCGTTCTCAATGCCTTCGAAGCCTCCTTTCTCAGCCCAGTGACGCATGCTCGGCGAGTTCGCGCGCAAAGACAAAGGAAGAGTAGCAGCGTCTCCTTCACCTCCACGTCCGTCGCCTCAGTTGTCTGCACGATCGAGAGTGGAGGGGAGAGGAATGAGTAGCGAGTCGACTGAAGTCAAATCTGAAAGTCGATGGGGAGAGGCCGTACGAGGAGAAGCGTTAGCATGGAGTGCATGGATTCGAGAGCCAAGCTGACGCCCCAGAGACGCACGTTGGCCACGATGATCTCAGCCACCTCGCGTCTCTCAGATCGCGCTCGCTCAGCCTTGGCCGCGGCTTTCTCGCCGCTCGCCGACGCGTCGTCCGCTTTGTCCTCACCCTCTTTGTCGGCGTCCACGACCACCACCTCCATCTCCGTCTCTATCACCTTTTCTTTCCCCTTCCCCTTTGCGTCTCTGCCGCCTCGAGACCTCGTCTGCCCCTGAGTAGGGGCCTCTTCAGTTCGCTTCTTCTTCCGCGCCTCTTCTACCTCCGCCTCTTCGTCATCCTCATCGGTCCGCTCCTTGTACTTGCGGTTGTTCGAGTTGGCCACCAGCAGCGACAGCATCGTAGACGACAGCTCGAATTGAGACAACGCGCCCTGAGCGTGAGTCGCCAATTAGAATGAAGGTTTAGCGGATCTCAAGCAACCCGATGTGGAATAGAGCCAGACAGGGAGGGTGAGCCAACCTTGGCGTAGGCGTGGTAGAGTATCTCGGTCATGTACCGAAGCACTGACATGCTGAGGTTGCGCGCTGAGACGAGAGTCAGTACCAAGAAGCAGGCGAAGCACTGGCACACATAGAAACAGAGACGTACAGCAAGCCGTGAGGGCTTTGAGGAGCTTGACCGGCAGGGAATCGAAGTAGAAGATGAGCTGCAACGCCAGCCTCTGGTGCTCCTCCGGAAGCAACACGAAAGGCCCAAATATGCTGGCCGCTGAACACACCACGGTCGAATGCACACACTCAGCCTTCTGCAGCGAATAGCCAGAGGCCAAAGGTCCAGGGAGTGCTACCCTTACGAGTCTTGGTGCCCGGGACCTGCGTGAAGAAGAAAGGCACCATGTGGTCCTTGAGGGATTGCAAGCTCTGGATGGAGTGGGCAAGCGGGTCAGCAATAATACAACGGCAGGGAGAGAGACGCGCCGATACCGTTTGCAGAGCCTCCGAGGTATGACGCTTTCGGTTGATCAACTCCACCAGTGTGTTGAGGATGAGCTACGCAGCAAATGAGATGAGGACACGCGACGAGTCGTGTTTGCGGCGGGTGCGTGTGTAGGTACCTGGGTCGTGGTGGTGTTCTTGTCCTGAAGCTTCCACAGGATCTGCGGGAAGGAGAGGATCCACTGCTGGGTCATGGTCGCATCAGGCGACCAGCCACCACGGGTTTGCGCGGGCGTAGTGAGCAGCAATACGATCCACTTGATGCACTTTCGCTTTGCTTGCGACATGATGTGGCAAGAGAGGTAGAACGAATGGAACGCCTGACCCACCGCCAGTGTGAGTTGATATATTAACGTGACACTTCTGCCGAATGTTGCTTGCTAATACCTCCATAAGCTGGCTCTGCAAGGGAGGAGACAGCGCCGGCAGAAGCTTCTGAACAACGGGCAGAAGGAGTGACACTTCTTGCACCATGCTCTACATGTGCAAACAATGTCAGCTGCCCCTCCATGACCGAGGGCCAAGATCAAAGCAAATGGTCACTCACCTTGTTGCCGGCGGTTTCTTTGTCCTGCAGCTTCTTCACAACGTGGCGATAGACCGCGGTCATCCACTTATCCGGCCGCTTCGATTCAGCGATAGATTTCATTACGTCGTCGTCAGCATTTTCCCGCATTTTGTCGTCCCTCTTCTGCAGGAAAGCGGGGAGCGGGACAGCTGCCGGTGCGGGCGCCGCTTGACTGTTGGTCAAAACAGTCCAGTCCGGTTAGTTGTATACTCAGAGTTGTCGCTGGAGGTCAGGTCAATACCTCTCCTCGGCTTCTTCGGCTTCCTCGAGCTCCATCTCTTCAATCGCCTTGGGCTCGACAAAGTGCGCCATGATCGCACAGAGAGTGCAATTGAGACGGCTGACCGTCAATCGCATGCTGGCACCCTCCTTGGACTTCTTGTCCTGCTCGTTGCTGTCGCGTTAGCTTTGGACTTGTCACGCGTAAAGCGAGTGGAAAAGGGAGCAAAACAGGTCGGCGTATCTAGTGGAATACCTCAAGCGATTTGCTGATGGGCTCGGTAATGGGGAAGTGGGGCATGAGGTACTTCCTAAAATCGGCAAGGAAGTCGCCGAACACGGCTGAGGCCTGGCTGGCCGCGGCTTGCTCGCCCTCCTTGCGCTTGCTGGCCTTATCGTTGAGGATAAAGAGCATGTGGATGATATCAAGCACGAGCGCCATACTGTTCCCCAAATCAATGGCAAGAGCATGTCAGTGAGGACGTGCACGAAAGCGTAACGGTCGTTCTATGCGTACCATTCCAGATTGGCCATGGAGGTGAAGGGGTCGGAGGGTGAGCATTCGAGCCATCGCTTGAGCAGCGAAGGAATGATCTTCTTCGAGAAGTCGGCCAGCACCTCACTCTCTGCTTAAGGATAGGAATCAGCTCCGATTCACTAAACAGACGGGCAAAGGTCAGCCGTACCTGACTTGAGAACTGGCTCTTCGTTGTCGACCAGTGGTTGGTTGCTCGCCGTGGGGGAGAGCTTTGTCATGAAGAACCGAGCGTGCTGCAGAGAGAGACAAAGAGTTCGACTCAATGAGTTGAAGCCTCGGAGGGAGATGAAGAGGGGTGGGAGCGCGCACAGCCTGTGGCCACCGCTTCTTGTACTCGGTCCAGTCCCAGGTGAAGGCAGGCGTGGACTCCGCAGAATTGGAGGTGGCGGAAGACTTCTGCTCCGACGCCTGCGCAGTCTTGTACGCGTGGACCGATTTGAGCAGGTGATAGAGACTGTCCAGGTAAACGGAGGGTGAGATGAAGGGATAAGAAATCGAGGAAGATGTGATCGAGAGTAGTGCCTCTTGAGGATGGGCAGATGTTTCTGAAAACCAGTCTTCTTGGAGGTGTCCCTGGGCAGCGTGCTGCTTCGTGTGCCGAAGCCCACAGAGGCAAGTAGATCTAGGAAGTTGGGCAACAACTGCATGCAAAGAGAAGAGTCAGTGTTTGGGCAACAGCGTGACCAAGATTAAGTCGTCATACCTCAATATAAAAGGTGGGCAAGAACTCGGGCAGGTGGACAATCACCAGCTTGATAAGCTCAAGCGCCGACAAACGGACGTCGAGATTGATGTTTGTCATGCTAAAGGAAGGAGATTGTGGTGAGTCAGAACGAAGGGCTGAAGCAAGCCGTCCATGGAGCTTACGGTACCCGTTGATGAGATAAATGACGAACAGCTTCATGTACGGCTGCATCAAGCGCGCAGGCACAAGAGGCAGAAGAAACTCGAAGAGCGTGCGAACAGCTTGACGCACGTAGACGTCCTCGTCGCTGATAAGATCGAACACCTTGTCGAAGAGCTGCGCCAACGAAGTGCCAATGGTTTGCGGGTGGAGGGAAAAGAGGTCCTTCATGCCAAGCACAGCCTCTGTGGATGCATTCAATGAGTGAACACCAAGCATCCGCACTCACGACGCGAACGCAAGTACCTTTACGGACGTTGGAGTTGTAGTGAGCACATTGGGACAGTAGGTCTTGCAACGAGAGGTTGCGTTTGTTTACGACCGTGCCCTGTCATGTGGCCAGTAAGGTGAGAATGCAGCACAAGACGGCAACCAGGAAGTGCCTGGCCACGTGGGCACGTTCTTCAAGATCTTGAAGAAAGGAGAACCTTGTCTTGGAGGATGCTTTGCTCCGGAAGGACAATCGACTTTGCCCGGAAATCGGTGACTGTCTGGTTCGATGAGGGCTTCTTCTTGCCAAGCTTTGCTTTTTGTTTCTGCAAGCAACATTAACAACAAATCAGTGGGCGCAATCTTGGCAGAAGTACAACTGAAATGCACTCCGGCATCCAGAGATTTAGAGAATGAAGAATGCTACCGTAAAATCCTTTGGTGCAGCACTTCCTCCTTTTTTACGCTTCATGTGCACCCTCGGCATCTTGGCTTCAACGGTACTGATGCGATTTGAGAAAATAGCGAGTAGCAATCTCGCTCGTTTCTTTTGTCGACGGAAATGCCGTGTGCGCTTGATCAATCCGTGTGTGCATGATGTGCGTGCGTGGTGTGTGCGCAGCCTCAACATCTTGGAGTTTTAATCAATCCACTGGTTGAGGCCGTTGATGACAATGAGGACGGCCTGGGTCGTGCCGAGCGAAGCTAGGGCATAGATGTAGGCATAGGGCACCGACGGGAGGGCATAGAGCTCGCTGATGAACGTAGAAACCGTAGACAACGAGCCTGGAGAGTTGGCCATGTAAGCCAACTAAAGCTGCCGATTACCGAGGGCAGTCGGCAAGAGCGCACGCACCGAGGAAGCCCACCTCGAATCCACGTAGAGTGTATCCGGGCAGGTCGGTGTCGATATCATAGCCACGGAGGTCAATGCTAACCGCCGTAAGAGCGATACCAATGGAGGCCACGATGTTGGCGAGGAAGGTGAAGAAGGGGAAGCGGACACACCGCCGCCAGGCGTTGTACCGGGACAGCACGTAGCGAAGCATGGCTCCTAAAGTTCAACACATTTTGCAACACGCTGGTGAGAGATTGGCCACGGGCTGTCGCGAGTTGGATTGGCTGCACCAAAGGGAGCGAAGAGGCATGAGGTCCAGATGTACCGCCTGGTCACACCCCCGTACGCCTCGAGCAGCAGCCACGCCAGACAGAGGAGCGCGATGCCGGAAGAGGACATGAGGCAATACAGCATATCGGTTCGCGTAAATCGCCACCACGAGGGCGTTGGTGGCTTTTCCTCCTGTGGCCGCGCGTCGTCGTCGCCGTTCGACTGCATGTTGTTGGCGGCTTCAGGGTCTTCATCTTCCTCCGTGCCTTGCCCTGCCTTCTCTTTGCCGTGTGATTCAGTGACTTCGTGTTTGGTCACCTCTCCAGCAACCACAGCCGGAATCTCGTTTCGTGCGTTGTCGTTGTTCTGTCCTCCAATCCTCTCTTTTCGTCGTTGCTTCGTCCACGTCTTTACCCTTGACACCAGGAGAGTTACAAACTCGTGGGCGTGTCTGCCTTCATCCGGTCCACAGCGCGACGATTAGAAGCGGCCAAGAAGCGCCACTGATCGAGAAGGAGCAGAATACCTATGATGAAACAGAGCAAGGGAGCGGCAATGCCACCGAAGAGGATAAGCAAGTACGTCACGACCTGGAAGTGTGATGGCTTCAGTTGTACCTACAAACTGAGGGTATAGGGCGTGAGAGGTACGTCTGCTGAGCGCACGACGAAATCTGTCGCGTCTTGGTTCCAGGAAGAGAAGGTCGTAGTGCATCCGCAGTAGCCGGTGGTGAGCCCCACGTACAGCCACGAGCGACTGTTCGCGAACGGATGAGGGCTAGTGGCACGAAGGATGGCTGCGGCGCGCCGGGAGACAACAGAGCCCTTTTACCTGGCAAAGAAGGAAGACTGGCGCATGGGCACGAGGAAGCCCATCACGAAGCTGCCCCAGGCATTGGGGAACCAGTCAGGGAAGGTTTCTCCCTCGGTCGAAGTGACGCCCAGGACACTGGGCCCGAACAGCTCGTCCAGACCGATGCGGGTAAGCACCCCAGCCATCGCGCACAGGCTCAGGAAGGGAACGAGACGCAGGGTCTCGCCAAGCGGAGGCAGAGGCTTGATCGAACGCCAAGAGCTAGGCGCAGGAGGGGACGGGGGCGCGGACGAGGGGAGTGGTGAGGAAGAAAAGGTAGGGCGGTTGCGTGCTGTGGAGTCAGACGATGCTGCGATCTTCTGAAGGCAAGGTGCCGACGATGAACGTCGGCTGTGCACGTCAGTGCGGTGTGGAGGCCATTGATTAGACATGATGAAGTGGTAGTAATCCATAAACGCCCGCAGGCGTTCGCCCGCACACAAACAGGAGCAAGAAACAGCCGAGTCACAGCTTTTCCTTGCTTTTTCTTGTTGGGACTTTGGCGCCATTTTGCCCATTGCATTCATCTCCAGCCTCGCACCTCCGATACGAGCCTCGTTGAGGGGACAATTCAGTGGTGATGGAGAGGCGCACTCCTGCAGAGTTAGTTTCTGAGGTGCTGAACCGCGCCGCGGCCAAACGAACCATTAGTCGCAGCGATGTGAGAGCACTGCACGACGCTTTACAGAGCACCAAGGGGGAGCTGCTCGATCCGTCCCGAGGCTACGGAGGGGTACGTAACAATAAGTGCCGCTCAATCCACAAAATTTTCGACGTGCCGTTCAATCAATTATAATTGTACTTAATGATCTTGCTTTCCTGCAGGTGAAGAACGCTGCACACCGACACAATCTCACTACCAACGCTGAAGTTGTAATTGATGAGGAGCGGCTGAGCCTCAACAAGAGCGACGTCGAAGTGGTGCGTTTGCTCATTTCGCTGGGCTTCGGCGTTTATCTTATGGTGATTGATGTTTTTCTAGATCCTCAAGCTCAGCGATGAATTGAACGTCAACGAGTATGACTGCTTCAACCTCCTTCAATCGGCTTACAAGCAGGTTCTCTCTCTCTCTCTCTCTTCTTACATGTAGTCCCAGCAGCTCACACCTTTCTCTCCTCCCTGCAGTCACCGGGCCAGGTCCTGAGCCCTGATCAGCTGCTCGCTGACGCGACGGCCATCTACTTTGAAATGCGATTCTTGGTGCTTGACAACTTGTTCACACTCTTCAAGGTGCCCCTTCTCTCCTGGGCAGGATCCCAGGCATTCCGAGCCTCATGACTGCTTCTGCTGACGTGCATGATCCCAGGAACGCGCCAATCCTTCGATGCCTCCCGAGGTCCACTCGGAAGCCGTGGCTGTCGTTGAAGAACTTCTTGTGAAGGGCCTGCCGTCCAACCTGATCGCGCTTTTACAGGTTTCCTGCAGCTTTTCAATTTAGTGTGAGCACCTATGAGCGCTCCTCACGCGTTATATTACAGAAGAACCTGCCCCACCTGCAAGCAGAGGATTTGCCCAAGGACATTCCTCACGACCGAGCAGCTCGGATAAGACAGTACAAAACGGCTGAGTGCGTACGCACGGCCGAGATCCTGTTGATCATCTTCTTCAAGGTACTCTTGTTGCCTCTTGTCAAGGATCGCCGAGTTGCTGGTCACTGAGACGTCTTCTTTTTTTAAATCCCCTTCAGTTGGAGGCCACGCCAAAGCAGCTTTTGGAACTCTTGCAGCTGTTTAGGAAGATCAGCGAAGTCTACAAGCGCGACTCGAACGATCCTGACATCTTCCGCGTTCGTTTACCTCTCTCCTTTCACTTTACTACCCCAGTTCTCTCACCCACCGGTTTTCGAATCTGCAGATGCTCTACCAGATCTTGGTCACCGTAATCAACTGTCTTAACCTGGATCGTATCGACGACGAAACCGATCACCATGCGGGCGGAGCAAGGTTGCTACCCCTCGAGAAGAGCCCTCGCGGTATCGATGACATCAACCACGAAATCTCTCAGCCTTGGGCGAACGGTATGCATGATCAATCAACATGTTGTTCTCGTCCCACAACACATTGTTGTTGCTGACTGTGTAATTGCGTTGGATGCGCTTTCGTGTGCAGCTGATGCTCAAGCCGCCGTCGCGCTCGCCTGGGCGTGGTTCCTTACCCTCTTCACACGGGTACGTGGGTTCATTGTTTGCGGTTAGATGTTCGCGAGAAGCCTTACCCTGGAACCTTTGCCGGCACAGAAACACGGCGAGTCCGATGTGGCGAACAAACGACGAGTGAGCGAGGCGTGGAGAAAGGCCAAACGTCAGGTGAGCTTACAAACACTTAGGATGGAGACCACCACAATTCTATAGCCAGTGCTTACACTCGATGTCTGCGGTCTATAGGGAAGCTTCACCTTCTTTGCCTACATCCTCCAACACAAGCTATTCAAGAACGACTTCGAGGAGTCCTATATGGTCCAGGTCATCCACACCATGCTGGTCAGCGTCCTCTCCAACCTGTGGGACAGGGTGCGTCTATCACCCCTTGGCTGCGGCGCTTTTTAACCCCAATGACTATATGGCTCTCCTACGCTCATCCTTTGGCCAACCTCGCAGATTGAAACGATGCGAGAAAAAGAAGAGATCCTCAAGCGCAACCTACGGCTTAACAGGCAGGCAGGTATGCTGTCGTTCCAAGGGTCTCAAGCGTGCTCTACGTGGGCGACTCGGTTTATTTGGCCAGTCTCTAATCTGCTGTTTACCAGGATCCGTCCGTCCCGACTTTGAGAATCTGATGCAGTTCTGCGCGGCGCTCTACAAGGTGAACTTCAATAACTTCATTTCGTACTCGCACGAGGACACCCACTCATCATGACTTTGCCCTCCTGCGTACAGGGAAGAGAATACCTCTGCTTGAAGTTCTGGGACAGTTCAAGTGAAACGCGGTATGCGAACGCCTCTGATCATAGATGGGTCAATTCTTTGACTTACCAAGCGTATGTTGCGTCTTGGCACGTATGCAGGTCGCTTGGCCACTTCGTTCGTTACATCATCAACGTGGTAACTCCGCAGTACTTCGTTCACTACATTAACATGCTCGCCGCACTCTCCACTGGCGCCAGACCGGCTACACAGGTGTGCATACGCCAGAAGCCCTTCTTGCCCTTTCTTTCTTCACTTGTTGGCGTCTCATATCAGCTCTTTCCAGACCTTCAACAGCCTCGCAGCAGCTGCCCCTCACATTGTGAGCTGGGACCATTTCTTCAGGGTACTGGGGAATTATGCCGAGGACTACCACGTACGTGTATTCAATCCACAGCTGCTTGGCCCTGGTGAACTAACCTTGATTTTGTCGTGCAGCGCTCGATGCAGAACGTTCGCGGAGCGCCGAGCAAAATGTTAAGCCCTGATGACGTGATGGGCCTTGTTGCTATCCTCAACCTGACGAAACAGGTATCTCAGCTTATGCAGAAGCTTTCGCTGTTTGGCAACCAACGGAACGCTGCGGGCGTATTAATTGTGATGGTCTTCTTCAAGGTGGCCACTTGCAGTGAAGTGGCTCGTGTTAGCATGGTGGAGAACGCCCAGTGGAATGTTATCGAGAACCTCTTCAACCTCGTAGTCTGTCCGATTCCGCACACCCTCAAGGCCAAGATCTACGGCGCTCTTGCCGCATTTGCCGCGTCGCCGAACGGAGCCGAGCGGGTAACTGTCCTCCTCCATCTATTGCCACTGTTGTTTGCATCTCAGCGCACTAACAAGCTGAGCAGGTATGGCGCTATCTGGAGGCCAACAGGATTCTCAGCACATCCGGTGAAGGTAAGATATCGCTCGCCAAGAATCCTACTAACTGAAGTGTTGTACCATGGAGCCCTGATGTTTTTTGATCACGTGTCACCTATCTTTTCAGACATTCGAACTGAGCTTGAGGGAGCCGAATCAAGCGTCCAGGAATACCCTGAGATCATCGCTTTTATGAAGATGCTGCAGCAGGTATTTTCTCCTTCCCTCTCGTGTCTCCTGCACACGTTTGACCAATTACCAATCTGGTTGTGCTCACAGATCCTGAGGAATTGCCCGCTGGTGGCACAAGCCCCGAGGTACAGTGGCGGCCGAGGATTCGGGCCCTATCTCGCTTTCATCCTCGAGAACGTCTTCCTTCGTTTCGACTCGAGGGTGCGAATCTCCTTGCAGCACGTGTCGTGTCAGTACTGACTGACCTTATGCTGTTCGCTATTTGCTCTAGGGATACGTTCGACCCAGCGAGAAGTGGAAGGTAGCCAACGCTGCCCTCAAGATCTTCTGCGAGGTACAGTCAACATTCCTGTGTGACACAGAAATTTGTGTCTGATGGTGAAGGTCTTTTTCCTCTTTCTAGTTGGCGAGTAACTACACACCCGACGAGGAGCAAATAATCGAGGACAACGCAGACGGCGCCGGTATGCCCAAGGCGCCCCAGCTGCCATCTGGATTTATCCTGTTCCAGAGCTTCCTTGGTGGGAGGGGCGAACCACTTCGCAAGGTATCCTCTAATTGTTTGTGCATAGCTGGTGGTCTGGGATGTGAGCTTCTGTGACTGACCCTTTCTTTACACCAAGGTGTTGTCCATCATCCAAACGGCAGCTGGCTTGCTGCTGCCTGACCTCGACCTCGAGCATGGCGATGAATCGGATATCTACCTCGAGAGAGCCATGATTCTGAGCCTCAAGGTAATACCATAGCCGCTGGCCTCTACACCTTTTCCCCGTTTACAACGTTAGTAATGGAGCCATCGTAACCTGTATCTTCGCTGCAGCTGGTGTACCGGATGCTATCGGTGGAGGAGCAATTCGTTCAAACCTATCGCGCTGGAGCGACCCTTCTCCCTCCTCACCAGAGAGTGCAGCTCACCCCCCTAATCGAAGCGCTGGTCAACGACTATGCTGTGAGCATCGCCCGCTGCATTAGCTACAGCCACAACCTCAAGGTTCGTAGCTATCTTTTGAATCGTCGTTGTCTTGTGTTTGATCCCTCTCATCTCTTCAACATCGCTGCCAGTTGCCCTATTTCTCAGTGAACATCATTCGCATGCTGAGCAAGAGGAGCGACAAGTTGGTCCCCTCCTTTGAGCTGACTGCCACGGAAGTAATGGAAGGCTACGTCGAGCGGCTGCAGAGTCAGGAGGAGCAGAACGAGGAGGAAGGTAAGTCTATCATCTCGAGGCCTCTGTCTTCGCTCCTCAGTTAGACTCTAACCCATCCCTCAGCCTATCAGGAAATCCCAAGAGACCTCCCTCTTTACGTCAAGCGTGGTTATTTCAGCATCAAGATCAAGAAGGCCATACTCACGTTGCTCCTCGAGAATCTGAACGCACCTCCAGTCAACATGACGCACTTCCTTCTGGGCTTCGATCCACAGATGCCTCTTGAACAGGCTGATCTTAACAAGTGCGCTGCATTGAATGCCCTCAATCGTTTCCAGAGAACCCCAGCTTAGCTCATTCCACCTCTCTTTTTCCCGATGTCCGAACAGGTCTGGCCGTACGGTGCTGCATGTCATACTCGAGCTTTTGCGGGACGTCGATTTTGCTCAATACTATCCAAGCCTCTGCGAGGACTGCTACCACCTTATCTACGAGCTGTGCGCCAACAAGAGGGTGTATCGTCCCGTCTTCCGGTTCCTGAACAACAGAGAACAAGGTACTACTTGGCCAACGGTTGTGCGCAAGGCCTTCTCGCCGTTTCTTACCGTCCATCTCCATGTTGGATGAACAGACTTTTTCTTCAATCAGCTAAAGATGTTGCCCACTCGATTCGACAACGACCCTGCGGCCTATCGCTTTCAGCTCAAGCAACGGGCCTGGCTCCTGAAGGCATGTTATCTGCAAGACCACAAACAGTTGTGAGCCTTCGTTCAGCTGACCAGCTGCTTGACCTTTCTTCTAGACCTTGGCGCTAGAACTGCACGTCAGCAGCGGGCGCAACCGAATGAACACGCACCGCCTGCTCACTATCCTCTACGCAACTCCTCAGGAGCTGCAGGGCGGTATGCCTTGCTGGCCCCGGTCTCGCATGACTTCTTTCACATTGCTCACTCGATGCTCTCTCAGGAACCCAATATGACGAAAACGGTGAGACGTCATCCATGGACCAGGAGCCGGATGCGCGAAAGATTATCGCACTCATGACCTGTACGCTCTCTTCGTTCTCCAATAATGCACCTCTCCAGTCACTCACGTCTTTGTTACCAGCGCTTGACCTCACCCTGGTGCCGCCCAAGAAGCTCTCCTCGCCCATCTTCGACGTGAGTAAGATCGAGGCGGAGTGTCGTAGGCCATACGAGTTCAATACTCAAGTTTACGAGATTGCGCTTGTCCAAGAAATGCTGGTGCGCTTGGTCTGCTTCTTTTTTGGTCTGTCCCTCAGCCCTTACCCCATCTTCGTTATTACAGCGTATCCAGAAGAGGCAGATCGAAGCTGAGTACGCACGCCAGAGCGACCAGCATCCTCCCGAGGTACTTAACTGAGACGTCTGACTGTTGTGGTTTCCCTTTAGCACTCATTTCTCGGCGATACGTTACGACACTCAGGCCGAGCGCATTCTACGAGAAGCAGTGAACCACAATGCCTTCATCGACAGACTTGTGTCACTTCTCAAGTACTTGGAGGCCTGGCGACAACTCACTGAGGTCTCTCTGGCTCGATGCTACGAGTCCATTAGGTGTGTTACCGGTCATTGTCCTTTTCTCTCGCGCATGTGATGATGACGGTGTTGCTAACCTGCTTGCTCTTTCCCTGGGAAGACAAATTGCCGGTGAGGACGTCCTCTACGAGCTTCTGGACATTCTGCTCACCAAGTTGACCGACGAGAAGGAATGCAGGCTTGCGGTATGCTTATGACGTTCTTGCATCAACTCAATGAGACAGTCCTGACGCCCTAACGATTCCGGTGTTTAGGTGGCAGAAAAGATGTCTTTGGTTGTGGTCTTTGCGTTGGCTAAGCTTCGCGAGCAGCACAGAGGCGCCAACACGCCCGAGGGTACTGGCTCACAATAGTTAACCGCCATCTTATCCCGTATCTGATTGCGCGTAACATTTGTTGTGAATAATTCAGATCGCCGTCGTTACCTCCCCACGGAGTACCTGCAGGAGATACTGCAGGGCCTGGTCAAGGCAGCGATGCGAAGGGACAGCTCCGTCCTGCTGCGAGGAAACGTGTACTGCGCCCTTCTCAACTACCTGCAGTTCACTCGGGCACCTTCGCAGCCTCTGGTGGCCTACGACAACTCCATGGTACGCACACAACACAATTATCCCCATTGAGTTGAGTTGCCTAACTTGTATCCTTGCAGGTCCAAGCCTATTCGGAGCAGCTCGAAGGACAGCAAGAGCTGGAGAAGCGAAATCAGGCCATCCTGGACAGCGCCGGCGTTCGTTTCATCGAGATCATCGCCAATGATGCTGCTCATTCGCTGAACCTGTGGAGGTACGCCTGCACCACTCGGGCACCCAGCACCAATGGTTATCCGTTGCTCATGTCTATTTTTCTCCAGATCGCTGGCTTTTGCCCTGTTGAACGGCCTGATTGGTGACGACCACAACAACAAGCGCCTGAACTACCTCTCGCAAAAAGGCTTCATTCGTCACTGTCTGGACGCCTTCAACCAAGAACAAGACGCCACGTCATTCATCTTCTCGCCAGATGATGGTATCATCCTCTAGCTACAAGCCATATGCAGAGCGGGCATGAGAGCTTACATCACCACGTGTGTCCGTTATTGCAGCTGCTCTGCGAGAATCGATTGTGTTCGAATCGGAGCTTTCCATGTTGTTACAGATGGTGCGGACGCCGGCTGGTGCTCAGCTGCTTCTCGAGAACGGCATCCTCCAGCGGCTCACCGAATGCAAGTGGCTCGACCAGAGGCCCGACTACTCCTCTTTGCAAGGTACAAGGAGAGAACTAAGCAGCTTGTCCGTCGTTGGTAGTTGTTGATCCTCATTCCAAATTTTCTCTCCGTCAGATGAGGAGAACAACTGGGCACCTGGGTTGGGTGAGAGATACCACAACTTCCTCGAAGCTGTCCTCCACATCGTGGTGTCGCTGCTCGTCGCCCTGCCTCAGAACCTCGCCGTCGCTGGGAAGGTGCGAGTTTCTCTTTCTTTTCATCTCTCATTGACTGTTCCTCATTGGCTGTTCGCTTTGTTTTTTAGGTCCTCGACTTTGTGTTGGCCCATGCAGATCTGCTGGCTGCCATCCTGAAGGACACCGCCGTCAACAAGCCGCTGGTGCTCGACGAGGTTCGCGCCTCCTCGCGTTGCTCCTCCTTGCGTATAATCCGTCGAGAAACTCCTCAAGGATGAACCTTTATGTGTGCAGATCCGGCTCGTTACGGAGCTGTTCTACCACTTGGTAGCGAACGCGCAGAGCCTCCTTGTGCAGAAGCTGCAACAAAATGCCATGCGCTTCCACCACGCGCTGCTTAACCTCTTCGTGACTCTCGCCACCCGCGAGATCAGCATGAATCAGAACCGTTTCGCGTATCAGGTACTGCGTGCGTGCGTGCGTGCGAATCTGTTTCGTTGCTCCTTGGGAGCACTGTTGACGACAGTGTATACCACACGCGCAGATGGAGGAGCCTCGCCGCGCGACGGTTCCTCTGGTGCACGAAATCAACCGAAATGTGATCGGCTACTGTCGTGTCCTCAGCAGTGGTTCGACAGCCAACGGCACACAAGGCCTCCTGTCGATTCTCTTCGCTCCCACACTGTCGACCTCGGTGTTCAGCGGTCGTGGTGCGACGTGTTGTCTCCTATCCGTCCTCATTGCACCGCACTCACGCCAGCTGTGGACGCGCAGAAACGACTCTGAGCCTCACTGGAAAGTCGAAGGCGCCTCCGCTATCGTTGTTGCTTGAGTACCTCAAGAACGTGCTCCAGCAATACGACGAGGCTCAGGAGGACTTCAAGAACGCCCTGGACAAGCATCAGCGCGGTGCAGCCCTGGCCACCGAGGAGATACTCGAGGTAGACCCATATCCGCGCCGTCCCTTCTTCCTTCTGGGAAGCTGACACACTGTCGCTCGGTCTATAGGTCCTTTCTGATGCCGGCGATATGGTGGACGAGATGTCACCCCAGCAACGTCTGCTTCTTGCCCAGAACCGTCTCTCGGAGAAGATGCTCAGCAAGCGAAAGGAGATCCTCACCCTTCAATGTACGTTCGAACCAGCTGTGGCTCTCTCTTCCTCTCTCTCTCTCTCTCGTCTTTCCCTTTCAACTTATCGTCAAAAAACAACGCTCGTGCATTGTATGCTTTGCGCACCACACCGTTTAAACAAACAGACATGTTGGAGAACCTGCTGGTCCTCGCGTGGCGGCACCTTGCCCACTACACGCGGTCCTACGTTCCGTCACTCTTGCTCGAGCTGCCTGTGCCAGGGTCGGCCGACCGAGCGGGCATGCCCGTGCCTATGCCCAAGGTAACGTGACCACAGACTGCCTACCATGAATTGAGGCTTGGCCCCACGGCAGCATCCTGACTGTTGGCGTCTCCTGTCAATGTGGCGGCGATCAGGCCGAGTCCGCGGTGACCCTCTCCAAGGCTGAGATAGAAGCACTCAAGAGCGAGGTCAAGAAGTCCCTTCAGGATACACTCAGCAGGTAACACGCACCTCCTCTTACAAGCCCCCAGCCTCTTGCTGGCGCCGTAGCCATGGCCTGCTCACGTTGGCCCTCCCTCTGCCCAGACTGCAAGACTTCAACCCCGATGGCGAGCCCAAGGGAGCCACCTTCTACTACCTCACGGTCAAGAAGATCAAGGAGCTCATCCGTTCCGATGCCCACCACTAGTGGTCTCACCACCAGGGCACTTCATTTGTTCTCTCACGCAAGAGGCAACCCGTGTGTACTGCAAGTTCTTGACCGGCCAATCGTGTCCGCGTCCTGGGGTTCGGGGTTCGCCGGCCGCCGAGCAACGAGAACAAAGGAGACAAAGGTGGCAGGAGGGCGGACTGATGGAGGAGATTGAAGATGAGATCGATAGAGAAAAGAGAGAGCTGGCTGCCCTGCGTGAGGCGCAGCGTTTGAAAGAGCGCACAATCCAAGATTTAATCAGAAAGAAGGAGCGATTGAAAGAAAAGCAGGAGGAGGAGGAGTGCCACTCCAACTACGAGATTGTGGCTGAAGGGGCCACCTCGCACAGTACACCACCAAAGGTCCTGGCAGGCTATGAAGATGAAAAGAGGAGAGTGGGGGAGGGCTACTACTATGTAGATGAGGGAGACGTCAAGCCGCCCGCCTCCGCTGAGGCCGAAGTTGGAGCGCCGTTCCAAGTAAGGACACATGAAGATGGCTATCAGACCATCACCCTAGTTCGTGCCTGCCCACTTTCATTGCAAATCTTTGGCCTATGTTTGCTTATCGCGAGAGCAGGTGCCTGCGAAAGGCGCTCGTGGCACGGCGTATGAAGAAGTGCATGAGCGAGGTGCAGGTGCGTACGCTGGAGGGAGAGCAGTTGCCACAGATGAGTTCTACGTCGTCGAGGAGGCACAGTCGGTCTACGTGGATGCTGGGAACGGCGGTCAGGAAGATGAAGGAGAGCAAGAGGCGTCATTGAGCGAGAGCGATGATGATGGTAAGACGAAGGGCAAGAAGGACAAGAAGAGTGACAGTAAGGCCAAGCGAAAGAAGCGAGGCAAGGCACGGGAGAGGAGTAGCTCGCTCAAGCGAGACCGCGGCTCCAAAGACATCAGGCAGCTCATGCGAGGCCTCGAAAGCGAAAACGAAGACGACATCCCCTGGCCTACTGACAAGAGGTGTGCAGCCAGCCAACCATCAGCACGTGATTGTTTGTTCAAACCACTGATCTCCGCTCTTGCGTGCATACCTTCCTGTAGAGGGATCCAGGAGCTCCCCATCAGCGTGTGGAGCAAACGGTAATGCTAGTTGCCTCTTAGTTCCATGTTCCACGCACGCATGCACGCGCATGCACGCACATACACGCACACAAGTCATGCTTTGTTGCTCATCCACCGCTCCGAGCACGCAGGTTCCAGTCGTATATGGCGTTGGAGGACGAGCAGACGAGGCTACTGAAGCTCGCCTATCTGGCCCACGACTTCCAGCATGCTGCCGAAGTGTACGGACGAATCATCATCAGCGAGCGGTACCTCCCCGTGGAGGACAAGACCATCAAGCCACTCGACATCGGTTTGCGCTTTCTACTCAGGCACGTATCGTGTATCTTGATCACTAAATTACACAGTGCTTGCGTGCAGGCGGAGTGGCGGGAGGAGACAAGTACGTGGTAATGGGCATCCTCTTCAAGTTCGCTCTCGACAAGGAGTTGATACGCAAGAAGTGGATGTACGGCGATCGCATCCCGAACGACTCCTTGGCGATGAAGGCCGGTACGCGCATCGTCAACCCTCTTGCACGTGACATGGACCAAGGTCCCTGACTTGGGGGGGGGGTTGCTTCAAGCCGACCACGAGCTTCGGTCGCTGGCCCGCATATTGGCGTCGGAAACGACGGCCCAGCAATCGGTATCCGCGCCGCTGATGGTACACACTCGCTCCTTTCGCTTCCTCAAGCGCGCGCACAGCAAACGACTGACCACGCTCGGAATGACTCGGCGCCATGCAGTCGATCGTGAACTACCGTGGGTTCCGCATCATCGCGGTGTCGGTCATCCCCATTTCAAAGAAGACGATCATCTACGGCTCGCACGACGGCGGCAAGAGCGTGCACGCCGACTATGAGGCGTTCAACGTGCGCCTCAACCGCATCTTTGCCGGGCTCAACCTCAAGGCACGCATGCGCCACTGTTCACTTCCGCGGTGTCCGACTTCGCCCGTTGATGGACTAACCAAGACAACATTCGCATGCGCCCAAGGCCCACATGGTCAAAGATTGCGTGCTTCAGGCGTGCGGCGATATCGAGGGGCACTGGGGCACGGTACACGCGCGGCCTTCACCGCCGACCTTCTCTCATCTCCCAGAGCGCTCTAACGGCGCCGCACAGGACAACAAGCTATACCTTGCCGACTTTGCTCGGCTGTTCCCGCCTGAGGCTGGCGTCGTGGCACAAAAGTATTTCACGCTCAAGGAGCCTCGAGCCGGTACCTCCTAATCCTCCTCTCTTTCACGGCATGTTTTCATTGCCCCGCAGGCTCCCCGAGCGGTGGCCCAATGCTGTGAGTGCCATAAGGTCACTGATCTCCTTTCTGCGCCACCACTGCCAGTGTTCTACAAGCTGCTGCGCCCGGAGTTTATCGCGTCCAATCCAGTTCCGCTGTGCAGCGATGCGTTCAGTGGTTGGCAGGCCATGGACCCCGAGTGGCGCGAGCACAACCAGGAGGTGAAAGAGGCCACCGAGCGGCTGCACAACGTCGTCATCCCCGGCTTCGTCAAGTATCTGCAGACCCTCTGCTCCATCGACCGCGATCGGTTCCCCGTCTTGGTGAGCCTCCTCTCTCAACGTTCACGCCACTCGCCCGTATTCGTGCCCACCAACCTGTACGTGTCTCATCTCTGTGGCATCTCTGCTTGTGTGTCATCACACCAGTATACCACGTTCTGTCCGCCTTGCCAGCTCCAGCGATGGGGAGCGTCCGCTCATCACGTCACGCACGACACCATCGAGTCTGGCGCGAACACCGAGGTACGGCGAGCAACCCGCAGCGCAACGCGCGATTGGCGCAACACGACCGAACTGGTCTCACGTGGCCTGTCAACAGCTGCTGCATGACCAGCTGCTCAACATACTGCACCGGATGCACAAGGACGGGATCAACCGGCGATACATGGGTAAGTGGCCGCCCTTGATGACTGCGACCGGCGGAGGGCCAAGACTCACGCTCTCTCGCCCGTGGGCGCCGTCAGGCGTGCTCAGAGGCCTGTTGACCCAGTACGAGCACAAGACCACCTGCCACTGGAAGTATCGCGCGCTGTTGTACACCGAGGTAATCAGAGCCCCCCCCCCCAAACGTGAGCGTGTAAGCGTTGTTTGACAACGCTCTGCCACCTGGCACCAGATGGCAGCCCGCGTGTGCAAGAACATCATCCAGGCGCTGCTGCGAGAGAAGATGAAGAGGCTCAAGGTGCCATCGGAGGAGCCCTACCGGCACCTGCTGCTCCAGATCTTCAACATGCTGGCCAGCCACTCCATCGACTCGGTCCACTTCTGGGCGGCCATCAAGCCGCCGCCCATCATCCTCAACCACTTTGCCGGCGACGTCGAGCCTCGCGGGCCGGAGGAGAGCCCGCAGCCGGCCCCGCACGACGACGGCGACCACTTCCCGGCGTTCGACTACGAGCTGGAGGGCGGCGCCGAGTACTACATCTACAAGTACTTCCGGTCGCTGGAAAAGAGGAACCGGGGCAAGGCCGAGGTCGAGGAGGACTCGTGGGGCAGCCCCGACGCCGACAACACCAACTGGGCCAACATCCTCCTGCCCATCAAGCTCTGCATCAAGGCCAAGTTCGGGTCGATGGCCTTCTATGGCACGGAATGGCGTTACGGGTACAACCCTCTTTCTTTTGCCATTCTTTTTATAATTATTATTTTGATTTTTTCCAATTTCTATAGAAATTAAAACTCGTTCTTTTAGAATCTAGTTTGGTGTACTGATCTCTCTACATCGTCGGTATGTCATTACTTGGATTAGCGATCGACGACATCCGTACATCTTCCAGGGCGTCTTCTTCAAGAGGCTGTGCAATATGCTCGGCGTAGTGTTGACAGATCACCCCCGCATTTTTGGTGTGTTTGCTCGAGCCTTGACTGGCACAGCTGGCACAGCACCATTACTTACCATGGTGTGTCGTTATTATTCTTATTATTTATTTATTTATTTATTCTTCATTATTACAACAAGACGTCTTGAACGGCTCCCCAGTGTCTCGAGTGGCGGTACCGTTCGAGTTCACGGACCCGCACATCGCCGATTTGAAGGTGAAGGGAAAACAATTGCAGATCATGTACAGCAGCGAAGGGTACACAGACAATCCGCCCCTCCTCCATCTCTCGGGCACTTACAGATTTGGCGGCCATGTTTGTGTCCGCGAACGCTCGCCCGGACGACAGTGTGGGACTGTGGCTTGCCGGCCGGCGAATGGAGCGGGAGCTGGCGGGCCAGCGAGAGCGGAGCGCCATCAACAAGAAGGTGGCCGGCCTCTTCCTCTTTGCCAAGCGCAAGCTGCGATCTGCTCTGGATTGGTGAGTGTTGCCCCCACCCCTCTCTCCTTACCGTTTGTCGCGCCCACCGAGTTGCCAGCGGCGGCATTCCAACCACGTGATGCATCCGCAGTATTCCCGACAGCGTCAACACGCTGCTGCACCTTGGCCGGGTCGAGCATTGGTTGGGCCTGAACTGGGAGACCAATCCCGACGTGTGCGCCGGAACGCTCAAGAACGCGCTGGACTACTACACTCAGGTACGAGGAGGCCCGCACGGAGCTACGCGAGATGGATTGGGGGGTCACACGAGCGACAGGCTCACATGTTGTTCCCCTCGCTCCCCCGCCAGGCGATCAACATCTTGAAGATACGCCAGGCGTTGACCAAGGCCGAGCGAAGCACGCTCATCGATGGCACGCTCGAGATGGCGCAGCTGCAGTGCAACCTCTCCATGATCACCTCTTCTTCGACTACGTCGCACCAGTCCGAACGGCGGAGTGCGTTTTTATTCTTTTTATTTTTTTTATAAATATTTAATTTAATTTTTTATATATATTTATTTGTTCCACTCGCTGGTTCTTGACCCGCAAGATGGGCTGACTTGTCTCTCTCTCCGCGGCCATAGAAATGATGTGGCGCTCTGCGTGGCAGATGTACATGAACATCGCGTTGGACTACAGCACGGTGGTCAGACAGATCTTCCTGCAGGACATCGAGGAAGCTATCACGCTCGAGAGCACCGCCAACGTTCACTACAGCGGCAAGATCGGTATGAAGGACGACCCCATTGTTGGTCGCCGCTTGGTGACCGCTGCTGATTTTCGTGCATCGCCGTCATTCTCGTCATGGTTGCAGTCTCGGCGGTGATGAAAGTGGAAGCCATGCGAAAGCTGGAGGCGCACGAATACAAGACGTCGCTGGTCGCCCGAAAGGTACAGCCGATCGCCACGTCTCGTATCAGACTCTTCATTCCGCTCCCCCTCCTCCTCCTCCTCCTCTCTCTCTCTCTCTCTCTCACACACACACACACACACACACACACACACACACACACACACACACACACACACACACACACACACACAACATCGTCCAGACGGCCTATGAGAAGCAAAAGGAGCGTACGGCCAAAACGAAAAAGGAAGCGGAGCCCTCGTCTCTTCTCAATCTTATAGGCTCCATCACCGGTACGTGTGCGCTGATACTGGTCACACGCTCATTTGGCTCGACTCACCGTACAATGTCCGTTTGTGATATGAAGTGGGCGACGTGCTGTCGGCGAGTGCGATCGAAGCTGTGCCGGTGGTGACCTCGCCTTCGAACCGTAAGATTGTCAGGGCAGAAAAGAGGTCCGTATATCACTCCCCGTGCACACAACACGGAGGCAACATCTCACCTCTCCCCCCTCTCGTGTGTGTGTGTGTGTGTGTGTGTGTGTGTGTGTGTGTGTGTGTGTGTGTGTGTGTGTGTGTGTGTGGACATCTTGAACATACGCAACGGGCAGGCCCTCGCTCTCGTCGCTCGGCTCCACGCTCAAGCTCACCCTGTTGAAGCCCAACTCGACCAAAGGTCTGTTCCCCCTCGCCTACGTCCACACGCGCGCGCAAGCGGAGCGTCTAGCCTTACGCGATCCCTTGTCGCCACCTCCGCAGCTGGCGAGGCCATCCACCCGGACGAGATGGACGGTCTCTTGCTGTTTATATGGAGCTACAACGACAAGACCCTGTGCTGCAACCTGAGCGACGACGACGACATCCGTGCGACTTGCCGGCCTTGCATTCTCTCTCTCCCTCCCTTTAGCTTGATTGCATTACTGAACTCCCCCCCCCCGCGCACGCGCAGATCTCGGATCGACGGGCAACTTTGCTCTGTGGTGCGTGAAGAGGGGCGAGGACGGCCGACTGCTGCTTAAGAACCACCACCAGAACTGGCTGTTCGCCGACAAGAACGGTAAGATGCGCGTCGACCGCGAGCAGTCGTCCAGCTGGGAGCTGGAGAAACTGCCCGACAAGGAGGAGGGCATCGAACGGAACGAAGTCGCTCTCCGCTGCCGCGGTACCGTGGCACCTCTCCGCAACAGCGCAGCACGGGAATCGCTGAGGGCTGATCGGGGCGGGGCTTGGCGGCCACACACAGAGACGGGCAAGTATGTGAGCGCGACCAAGCACGGGCTAGTCACTGCCGACAAGCAGTCTCCCAAGTCCTACAAGGAGAGGTGGCGTCTCACTAGGTTCGCTCTCCCTTCTCCCCTGTTCTTCACTGCTCCGCGTGCTGGCTTATTTGCTCATGCGGCACTCCCTCTCTCTCTCTCTCTCTCACACACACACACACACCACCACCACCACCACACACACACACACACACACACACACACACACACACACACACACACACACACACAACAGGGCCAGCAACTTGTTCAACATCTGTTCACTCAACGGCGACTATCTCTACTTTGGGTTGCGCGGCGAGGTTCGCTCGACCTCTGGTACGTACCACAACCCAGCCCTGCCGGCCCGCGTGAGGAGAGAGCAAAGGCATTTGACGCCGCTGGGTTGACTCCGCGCGCAGGAGTGCCAAAGGAGTTCAACACGTGGCTGATCACGGACGAGGGCGAGGCTGGGGCGGAGGCCGCGAAGCGATCCGCGAACGAGGTCATTGTGTCCATCAAGTCGATGGACGGCAACTACCTCCGCTTCGATCCGGCGAGCGGACTGGTGGCCAACAGCGCCGCTCATACGCAGACCTGGAAGAAGCGCCTGCACGCCAACAGCAGTGCGCCACATCTCCTCCCTTCTTTTTAGCGCTATGCGTGCGTGCGTGACACCAACGTGCTTTCTCCCTGGTTACGGCAGTCCTCGGCGAATCATACACGCTCGAGCTCCACGATCCTCCGCCCGCAGGAGGCAATCGCAAGTGGCTGTTCATCGACGCCGACGGCAACGTCATGCTTTCCAACACGGTTGACCTCCTCTCTCCACTTACTTCCTGTCATGCTTGCATTCCCAATCTTACTTGCGGTGCGGTGCGGTGTTGCAGAAGTGCCGATGGGTGGTGCATCGGTACTCGACGGTGTGGGCGCAGAAGGTGGGAGGTCTCTACGCGAAGCTGGGATCCCTCCACGGCCAGAGCCTATCGGCCGAACTTCGGCTCGGCGTCTTTGTGTAGCCCGTTGAAAACCTCCCCCCACCCCTTTGTCCAGGACGTTGGTGCGGAATCTTTTAGAAAGAATATTTTTGGAAAATACTGGGCAATTTTTCCACGCACTTAGCGCCACTGAGTGCGCAGACGAGCAAATCGCAGTCCTCGCGGCGTGCGAGCCAAGTGAGGCCTTTGCCCAGCAGGCTCTGCCGATGGACTATGGCCTCCCAGTTGACAGGGTTGTCGTCGAAGAGCTCGTTGTGTTCCTCAAGCTGAGCGAATGAGAGCACGGCAAAGAGGATGAGTCCGCCGTAGAAGGGGCAGCGGTGGTGTGGGCGCGTCAAGCGAGGAATCTGTGCGATGATGATGAGATGTGGTCACACACCATGCCATCAGGGTCGTAGCCATCAGAGACGGGGTGAGTTGCCTACCCGCAAGCGCTCCATGATGGCCAGCTCCTTCTCGGTTGTACCGTTGAGGAGGCACATCAGTACCGGCAGGAGGGGCTGAAACTGGCCCTTGCCTTCACCCAGCACGCCGTGCAGCTCCCGATAGGCCTATCGTCGGGACGTCTCCAATGCGCTCAACTGTCACTTTCACACATGCATGTGCACCTAGCACGCTTTTCCCCAAGTGCGGCGCCCACGTACGCGGTCCTGATGGGCTTCGCTCTGCTCCATCTTCTGCGCATCCACCACGTACACGAGTTCCGGGGAGCCGAGGAGAGTCAGGTCGCGGAACGCAACCGTCGCATTCCGGTACCAGTTCCTGCATCGATGCCACAAGCACCAAGCAATGAGGCAGGAGGGGGTGGTCTCGAGCGTGGGCAGTAGGGTGGGCGCGCACCTGGGCTTGCGGATGACGCAGATGTTCTTGCTCTCGATGACATCTAAGGTAAAGTAACCGCTCACGCTTTTGTTGGTCATGCGGATGACCCGGCACTCGCCTGTGACACACAGCCCCAGATTGTGCACAGGTGGCAGGTGCCGCTTGGTCATGGCAGGCTCGACTCCCCCCCCCTCCTCCCACACCACCCACCATCACCCGCCCGCCCACCACGACCTTGACCCGTTGACGTGGGCGAGAACTCACCATAGGGGCTGGTCAGGTCTTCCGTGAGGACCCACGCGTCGGAGGAGGTCAACAGCTCGTCCCGTATCACACTGGCAATGGCAGAGAGGGCACTGAACTCGGGCAGACCGGCCACTATCATCGCCGAGTCCGAATGCGCCCACACGCGAACCATCTCGTCCATTCTGCAGCCCATCTCGTATTAGTAAGTGTGCTGTGCTTGTGCTGTGCTTGGGTGCGGGTGCGGGTGCGGGGGCTCGGGACCGACGGTAGGCGTGCTTCCAGCCACCATAGCCAGGACGCGAGGCATGCCGCTCCGCGTAGTCGCACAGCCCACGCGCGATGTGGTGCTCTTCTTCCTCTTCGCCGTCGTCGTCCCCAACACGGGCTGCGCCAGGGGCCGGTGAGGCCACGCACGACGAGAAGGCGGGAAAGATGTCGATGGCCTTGACGTCCAGCCACATGTTGGTCTCCACCGGCACCGACTGGTGGTTGAGTCAACTCGGTTAGACGCAATACAACAGGATGTTAAAGAATGAGGAGAGCTGGGTACGTTGTAGGGATGGCGACCTACAGCTTCGCCCCAGAAGTCGATCCCGAAGCGGCGAAGGAAGAGCGTGCACCAGATGGCATCACTCGTCTACTCGACAGCCAGTGCTTTGCACGTACTCGCCACCTGTTGGTGGGGCGGAGGAAGGTTTAAAGGGGGAGCACGAGCGCAATGCTGGAGGACGTACGTTGGCCAAGTCCGAAGGCGAGAGGTGAAGCAGTACGCAGGCCCGCACGTTAGCATCCAAATCCGTCAGCCCCAGCGTGGCCATTTCTTCCTTTTCGAGGAGAAAATAATCGAGATATAAATATTTAAATTTGAACCAAAGGTGTGGAGTTTTCCAAATCAGGTACAAGGAGGACAACAGCTCACAGCGTCGCCGTGATGAAGAGGAATAGACAGGCCTGGGAGCAGTCATGTTTCAGTAGACTGGGTCATACTCCGTGGCCTGCCGTGAACGGCCAGTCGCCTCTGACCGGGGTAGAGGAGGTGTCGAAGAGGAAGCCCTTCTGCTTGCTGAGGTAGTCCACAAACCTGTTGATAACGCCACAAGAAGCGTTAATGGAAAGGTTGAGAAACGGAACACACGATCCTCACCCATTGATCACAGAGGTCGCACTTGTCAAGAGAGGAGTGTAGGTCAGCCTGGTCGAACAGAAGGAGTGACTGACCAACCTTCCTCAGTCGGATGTCATGCCGCTCCCACGCCTGCCGCTTGCCTGGCCGAAGAGAATTGTCAGAGACGGCCACGATGCAAGAGAGCTCTAATGACTCACACTACCTGGGTCATCGACAGGCTGCTGCCGCTTGATGTCCCAGCCCCATGACAAGGCTATCAGCTCAACGCCTGCTCGCCACACTATCAGGACAGAAGGTAGAGACCACATAAAGCGCAAGCGAGAGGAGACCTTTGCGGTAGAGAGGAAGGAAGGAGGGATCGGCAAGCAGGTCTGCGGCGTCGGCGCGGCCAAGGGCATACGCGAGTCCGTAGTTAGTGCTGGGCAGGTCGATGGGGAAGGCCCACCAGTCAAAGTGGCTTCGGTGGAAGTCACCCCACCTGCCCCCGTCAACCCACTCCTGAAACTTAGTCACCTGCTGGGCGTGCTGCCTCCTTATTTTGTCCAGTCCCACGAACGACTTGTCTTTGTTGTGGCTCTCCTTGGCCATTGACTACGCTGCTGATGCTCCTGGAAACTTTTTTCTGGCTTCTTTTCTTGTTTAATTCATAATTTAAAAACAAAGCGGCAAGGATGGAGACGAAGCGAGATGCGAACATTTTGATCACCGGAACGCCGGGAACGGGCAAGACCACACTCTCGGAGCTCGTGGCATCGAGCACTGGCCTGCGGCACATCAATGTCACTAATCTCGTCAAGGAAAAATCGCTGCATGAGGGCAAGGACGAGGAATTCGATACCTACATCTTGGACGAAGACAAGGTACCTTAGATTTGCGACTACACTCTCCCTGACTTTTACAAATCTAACTAATTTTCTACAAATTTCCAGGTGTGCGATGAAATGGAGGACACGATGACGAGCGGGGGCAACATTGTCGATTTCCACACCTGCGATTTCTTCCCCGAGAGATGGTTCGATCTTGTCGTGGTCTTGCGGGCCGACAACAGCGTCCTCTACCCGCGATTGGTTAGCAGGTGCAGAACACCCTCAGTTTTTAACGCTAGATGCAGTATTGCATTCTCACGCGGCGCTTGTGCAGGAGCTACAAGGACAACAAGATTCAGGAGAACATAGAGTGCGAGATTATGCAGGTCGTCCTCGATGAGGCGCGTGAGAGCTACAAGCACGAGATCGTGGTAGAGCTCACCAACAACACCGTTGAAGAGATGGAATCGAACGCCTCGCGTATCCAGCAGTGGCTGGCCAGCTGGCGGTCGAACCAGCAGCAATAAACTCTCCTCTCGCTCTTGTTCCCCTCGCGCGCACGGCCAGCCCAGATCTCACCCGCGAAGGGGCACCCCTTTCCTATGATTGCGGATTGGACCCGCTGCGTGCCCGGACCTTTTTTCTCGAGAGAAGAGAGGATTAATGTTCTATTAATGTTCTATTCCTTTGAAGTTTCGGCAGTATTGCCCGTTCAAAGTCGCCCGCAGCTCGCGAGCGGTACGGCAACGAAGGTGGAGATGGCAGGTCTGTCCCCGAAAGTTCCCCTGATGAAGATGATGCCATAGGAAGGGAGAGCCCCTTCAACCTTTTTATCGTATACCCGAGGCCTACGCAACACTCAAAACTATCAACCAAGCAAACGCACAGCACAACAACACCAACACAAACAAGATGAAGAAGTTCAGCCAAAGGATCGGAGAGGGTGTGAGAATCTACAAGAAGACTGAAGAGGACGAAGACTTCGTTCAGCAAGAACGACTCGTTGATACGACTAGGTATCCCTCAGTAAGTGGTATACAGGCTCATGAAGAGCTGCTAATCATTGCGCGTGTAGAGATGCAACGGACAAGCTGGTCAAATGTCTGGCGCCTAAGGCGGGGCCGAAGAACAGAGCCAAGAAGCTCGTGAAGACAGGCGAGAAGATGCAGGAGGTGGACAGGAACACTGTACGTAGCCGGCTGATTACCAGCCTCACCAGCCCCAAGCAACACATTTTAACTGTACACTCGCCGTACAGTCTGAGTTCGGCAAGGGTGTGGCCTGCCTCGGTCAGACAATGAAGGAACTCGGCCACGAACACGCTGAGCTGGTACGACAGCTTGCCTCCAAGGTTGCTGCCTTGGAAACGTTGAGTCGCTAATCTCCTTTGGGGGCGTCTCGCGTCAACTGTTATAGGAGAACCACATCGCCATTAACACGATCAATCCTCTCAAAGCCTACCGCGATGGAGACCTGAAGGAGATCGCAAACCTCAAGAAGAGGTGAGCCCCCCGTTGGGAGTTTGCGTGAAACGCTTCAATGAGCTCACCAGGACCCGTGTACCGTGTCTCTTCGTAGATACGAGAGCAACCGGCTCGAGTACGACACGGCCAAGAGAGTGTACCAATCCAAGAACACGCCCGACAACGAGGACAAGATGAACCGCGTCAAGATCAGGTATGAGGAGGCTCGGGATGCCTACTACGAGAAGCTGCAGCACAGCCAGGACTACGACCACGAGCACCTCGAACACTTGAAGGCCTACGCGCGTGCAATGGTACGACCAAGTAAATCCTCGCGTTTAGGCGCACAGGGCGGAGAAGCTAATGCTCTCGGCGGCAGGTCGACTACCACCGCAAGTGCATGGAGATCTTCCACGCGACGGAGAAGGAGCTCGACATGCTCTCGGCCTCTGCTCGCCCCACATCTCGCAAGAGCTCCTTCTCCCACGAATCCGAGGTGCGTCTGTCCATCCTCATTCAAGCGCGCCTGGCCTGGAGCTCACAAGGGCATTCCTTGGTGCACAGACCCATCTCGTCACCGGACCGTCGGTCTCGCAGATGAACACCGCACCCATGCCGCAGAGGCCGCCCTGTACGGCCCCTTCCCACAACCATCCCAGAAAACTCTGACTGACGAACCTTCTTTCGCCTTGCCTATTCCCAATAGCTATGATGATGGGACAACAGCAAGCCTACCAACCACAGCACTACCAGCAGCAGCCTCCTCAGCAGATGCACTCCTACCCGCCACAGCAGCACGGCATGGCACCGCCCGCAATGCCCTCGCGCGCGCTCCAGCCTCAGGGACACGCGTCGGCTCCTGGCATGCGGCCGGCTCCCGGCGCTCTGCCGCACTTGATGCCGGTCGGGAGTGGTCAGCACCAGCAGCACCCGGTACCCCTGTCCTCGCCCCGAGGCGCAGGCGAGCAGCCCTCTTTGCCCATGCGGCCGCGCACCAACTCAGGTACAGACTCGGCCTGGACTAGAAGAGAGAAAAGTTTCATTGTGGCGCTCACCATCCCGATCTGTTGGCAGCAGGACCCAAGCCCATCGAGCGGTGCCGCGCTTTGTACGACTTTGAACCGGCCGAGGTGCCCAACGGCATCGCCATCAAGGCGGGAGATGTGATCACCGTGCTCAACAAGACGCCATCGGGCTGGTGGGAGGGCGAGCTGCGTGGTCAGACCGGCTTCTTCCCTTCCAACTACGTGCAACCCATGTAGAGAGAGAGAGAGCGAGAGAGAGGTTTCACCTATTGGAGACTAATCAGCAGCCATTGACCAATACCATGTTCTTGTAATGGGCGCTGATCGTTCACATCTGTACAGCTGGCACTTATAAACGCTACTTATTCCACTGCACGTGTTAACCGCCTTCCCTATTGGTTTAGTATATAATGCCGTACAGAGTGACACATGCCTGGAACATGTTAGCTCGCCGTTGTGCCTGACTGACAATTCCCGGTTGGCCCTCAGCTTTCCACACCTTGTGCCAATAGGGCTAAAGTGCCCGGAGGGCCGGAAACACCCGCGCCCGCATTGATCTGCCGGGTATCTCCTTTTCGAAACGAGCTCTCTTGGGCTCTAGTTGCGTGGTGATCCATTTTATAAACATGATATATACATCTACCCTACCACTGGGGCTTTTTCTCCAACCAATGGGGCTTTTTCCGATATCGTCCTACCAATAGTAGCAATTGAACGGGCCGAAAAATGTGCGTCGGCGCCCACGCCGCAACTCGGTGGGATCTACCGGGCGCCGAACTGAGCCCACATATGTGCTGAGACGCCACAACCACCTATCAGAAGGCATCAGAGCCACCAGCTTGTAGGACCATCCGCAGAGCACGCAACAGAATCGAATAGAACAGAACAGAACAGAAGCCCGGACGCCCGGCCGGGGTGTCAAGGTCCGACAGGAGGTACGGCCCGTTTCGGCGGCGGTTCAGGTTTCGCGGCTTCCCTTGTCAAGGCGTCACACGCTCTTTTGGCTGCGGTATCGCCTTCACCTTTCCTTAAGCTGGGCCGTCTATCAGCCCCATCACCCCTTTGACAGCCAGGCTGTACATAAGCGAACAGCTTTGCTTGCAGCTGTCATCCACCACACCACATCCCTCACATTCACAACCTCTCATAGGTTTCTTGCGGCCCAGGTCTCGCCACACTCAGCAAACTCCAAAGGCTCAGCTTGGTAGACGTATGTGGCACCACCACTGCCGACCACTCACGCCACTCAGATCGAACACACACACACACCTAGGTGTCTGTAAATGTAAATATGGCGGGCGTGTTCACTCACACGGTTGTTTCCTCTGTTCTCAGAACCTTAATGAAGGTGACCGGCGGCCAGAAGGGCAAGAGGTCGCTGGGAGGCCGACGCGGGGCAACGTCACTCCGGGACGCATCACCCACCACGACATCCTCCTCCTCTTCGTCGCCAGCGTCTCCCGCCGTTGAGGAAGACGAAGAAGGCACCCACAGCAACACCAAGCGACGACAGGTGTTGCCAGACGCGGAGACACGCGACGAACGGAGGAAGAGAAAGAGGAAGAGGGACCAACGACGAAGAAAAGTGAGGAAAAGGGAAGAAGAAGAGGAGGAAGAAGGTCACCGAGAAGAGGAGCCCAACAACAGGGCAGCAAGGGGAAATATGGAGGAGGCAGACGACAACGACGACCGGTCCACTGGGTCCGGACTGCAAGAGGAGGAGGAGGAGGAAGAGGAGGAGGAGGACGACAGCTCGCCCGAAGGAGAATCTGAAGATGAGGCCGGCAACCGACCCCCCGCCCAACAAACCACAGCCAAGCGAAAGAGGAAAAAATCGAAAAAGAAGCTGGAGCGAGAGCGCACCCTCCCCATCATCGTGCAGTGGTACTGCCCCTCTCTTATTTCTCTTTTAAAACTTCTTTTATGTTTGGGATATACCCGGAAGATAGGAAGATAGCATAACGTCCGAATTACACAGCCCTTATTAGGGCATAAGGGCCTGGTAATTATCCGTTTTGGGATATTAGGTTTATTTGTATGGTTGTTTATTCCAGTGAACACGCGGTTTTGTTGTGCGTTGAACCACTACCAACGAATGTGCCCTCAATGCCGCGCTTTTGTGGCCTGGGGCACTTTCGGCAGGCTGCAGGACACGTATGAGGAGAAGGAAGGCAAGACGGTCGGTCGCTACCAGGTGTACGACGACTACCTCGAGTTCTGCAGCAAGTCTGGCCATCTCCCCACCAACAACGCGGCACTGGGCAAGATATTCAAGGTATACACGAACGTGCCTTGTTGTCGCTACACTCCCTGTTACGCGACCAATAATTGCGTGGTTCTGTGTTGCTCATTCGGAAACGGCCCTTTTTCGCACACATCTGCCGTCCCGCTCCCCGCAGCGAGTGTTTCCGAATGTGGGCTGGCGCCGTCTGGGAAAGCGGGGCGAGAGCAAGATGCACTACGCCAACATCCGCAAGCGCAAGGTCAGGCTAGAGCCGTCGGCGACCCAAACTGGCAGCGTCCACGAAGCGATTAAGGCCGAGCCCGACGAACTGCCGGATGACCCGCACGAGTCAATCGATCGCATGGCCGCCGTCAAAGACGACAACAACGTCAACTTGGATGACTACGATGTCGACGACGACATCGACGAGCAGAGCGGAGCCATGGACTACCAGCTGTCACAGCACGGGTTTGGTGAAGCGGTTGAAGGAGGCGATGCGTTCTTTCCGCTGGCGATCGACAACGGGTCATCCAACATGTTAGGCGGTGTGGTGCCGATGGCGCAGCACCGGCCCAAGTTCCCCGGCCGCGAGCGGGAACGGCGGTGGCGCAGGCGAGATCATCTGACCACCGCGCGCGAGGAGATGGAGGAGCCTCGCGGCCTTTTCCTGGGCTCGGGCTCCTCGCCCTCCTCGGCGGCGCTGTCGTCGTCTCAAGGCAACGCCATGATCAGCACTCCGCCCACCAACCCCGCCATCTGGAACGCCAACGCGCACTTGGACCTTATGATGGCTGTGCGCTACTACCGGTACTGCCCCTCTCCCTCTCCATCCCAACACGCGTGGCGCGTGCCAACTGGTGCATGCGTGTGTGCGTGCGCAACAAAAGGGATCGGTTTAGGCAGATATCGTGGAGCCTGATCCCCATCAACCCGATGAGCCTCAAGATGCGCCTGCTCAACTACCTCTTTTCCACGGAAGACGGGCAACTCGAGCGGAGTTCGCTCTCTCTGTCGGCCTGCGTTATGATCAGCATTTGTACGTACCCACATAGCTCTCGATTGCATACTCGCGCCCGGCAATCTCTTAACGGTCCTCGTGCACAGCCAGCTTCGGTGTCGGACATTTCGACGTGGCTGAGGAGTTCTTCCACAAGGTATCTGATCACTGCCAATCTATTAATTAAATAAATAAATAAAAACAGAAAAATCAAAAGAGCCGAACGGTAACCACGGTAATGTCCGGTGTTCCCTTTAGGCCAGAGAGCACCTGAGTTACGTGTTCGACTCGTCCGACTACGACGTGGCGAGCGCGCTGGTGCCTCTCGCCTGGCTCACCACGTTCTTCTCGCCCACACCCGAGGAAGGTGCGCAACCGATCACCCACAAATCCCGCGGTCTTCCAGCCATGTCTGACAGTGGTTGGCCTATTTCGTTGGCGCTGCAGGTCGTAACCGTCAGATTTACTTCTGCACGATTGGTACAAAGATATGCGAACAGGTGGGCGCCCTTAACGACGAGACCAACCGGGCCCTGCTCAGGTGAGGCCGCTACTCAACTCTGCCTGCAACAGCAGAAATATGATTGGTCGGTCCATGTGTCGCTCACTCCATCCACTCCCTTTCGACGACGGCGGGGTGCGTCGCTCGCGCACAGCACGCTACATGTCAAGTCGATGGAGAACGTGAGCGACGCTATCGCCAAGACACGCGCCTATCCGCCCTACCAAAAGAAGTGGAAGAACACGCGCCTCCAACGGTTCGCAAGGCATACGCGTTCCTGGAGACCCGTGTGTGGATGTGCACTGACTTGTCATCGCTCTATCCGACGTCAGCAGAGGCCGGATAGCGTTCGCGTACGATCAGACAGGCGAGATCTTCGGCACCATCTTCTCGCTTAGCGTTCCCCTCCTTCGAGGTAACCACCATGACAGCGTCAAATCTCTACTGTCACCTCCACAGCGGGCTAACGCGTCCCAACGTGAACTGCGGTGGCAGGCCTCCCCCTTCTGCCGGAGGAGGACCTGCGTATCAAGCATGGGCTGATGGTCCAGCTGGGCCGTATTCGAGAGGCCGAGCAGAGCCTAGTGCACGCCCAGGACCAACAGGTGAACCACAGAGCCTCATTATTATGTTTATTGGCGTGGCTACTGTCTGATTATCTGGTCGTGATAAACTAATCTTCTTTCCAAAATTCTTCGGTTTCTTGGGGCAGGTGAGAGACATGATGGCCGCCTACTACTACGCCATGCGCACGTTCATCAACGTGCTGCTCGAAAACTCCCGACAGATCGAAACCGCCCGGTACAAGAACGCGTCGTTGGCATGCCCCTTGTGCCGGCCAAGTTGGTAACGCCGGTGAGTCAGGGCCTCCTACTGACTGAGGTGCTTCTGTTTTCGCTGGCGCATGTAGGGAGTTGGTGAAGACGCTGCTTCTGGCTGATCGTCCCATCATGGCCGTGGTCCTACACGAGCTCGCCTCCAACAACTTCCTGCTCATCCGCACAACAGTTCGTTCTTCCTTCGTTTTTTATTTATTCATTTGTTTCATTTTATCCCATTTGATTATAAATTCTGACATGCACATGTCGCCCACCAGGTGCAAGTGTTGGCTCGCTACAGAGAGTACAAGGGCCTGAAGATTCTGATGGAGGCGATCTTCCCGTTCACCTCCCGCTTCCCATGGATGCACACCACCTACGACATCATGCAGCGGGCGGTCCAGGAGTCGCTCGCCGCCCTCCGCCAGTCGCCTGGCGGCGAGCGCGCGTTCCTGAACAGCTCTCCGCCTCTGCCCCTAGTCGGGCAGCGGTCGCACTCCTCTTTTTCATTTTCTTCGACGTCCTCTTTCTCCTTTTCTTCGTCGACATCATCGCTTTCCTATCCTCAGCCATCGGGATCCTCCTTCTCCGGGCACTCCGTGCTGCCGCCTTCCTCGTTCCTCTCCGCCTCTTCCGAGCCCTCGCCTCACGATGCTGCGGCTTTCTACTCCAACTCGGCGCCTTCGCTCTCCTCGCTCCACAACGTCGCGCAACCGCAGTCGCAGCAGCCCTCCTTCCAGCCTCAGCACCACCAGCCTCAGCACCCGCACCCGTACCAGCAGGTCGCGTACGAGCAGCAGCACCCTCACCACCAGACGGCGCCCTCGCCACTGCCCGACCGGCGGCCCTCGCCGGCCTCGTACTCCTACATATTCTACGCCGACCCGTCTTCGTCTTCGTCCTTGTCATCGTCGACGGCGTTGTCGTCGTCGCTGCCCGCAGCAGATCAGTCTCTGCACCATCCAACCGCCTTCCTCTCGTCGTCGACGTCATCGTCCTCATCGACGTCGCCCACGGTCCCGCCGTCCACGGCCCCGTTCCACGCCGGCTCCGCGGCCTACCCGACAATCTCGCCCGAGCTGTCGCCATCGCTGCTCTCTCGGTCAACCACGTTCAGGCCGATCGCGCCCGAAACCCAGCAGCCGTCACCGTCGCTTTCGCGGGCGTTGGACGACATGAGCCTGCTCGAAGCGTTTCTCTCCTCTTCTCCATCGCCCTCGTCGTCCACGTCGCCCTTCTCCTCCCTATCGGCCGCGCCCCATTCCAACGATCATACAACGTCACAGCACTCGCAGGGCCACCACTACAGCAACCAGCCACCTCCAGACCACACAACCTAGCGAATCATTTTTCTGGTATTTTTTAAATATAAATTGGTGTAAATAATTACCGCGGTTACAAGGAGAAACGGCCCGAGTGGTAGCAACATCAAGGCAAGCATGGAGGGCCTGCCCGAACTGCCGGCAAAGGACGCCCAGCACGGCACGCGAAGACAAGCAAAAATGGAGGAGAGAGGCAGTCACGCAGGCTGTGGCTCGCACCGTGCGACACGGTCTCCCCTCCCGCTTGTCTCTGCTGAAGGAGCCGCGACGTGGTTGGGCAGCTTCATCTTGTGCAAAGTATCCGTTACGTTGCTTTCAAGCGTAAGAACTAACCGACCTGCAACGCGGTGTCAGGCTGAATGCCCACTACGAATACCACCCGGGCAGCTTGGCGCGACGAGAGGACGTGAATGACGCTTTTGCTGCCTTCTGCTCCACCATAGGGCAGCGTCCAAGGCAGGCAGCTTGCCTGGGCAAGATCATCAAGGTGAGAGCCCGCAGAGCTACGTGGGTTAGGGTCACCTGCTCATCATCTTCGTCCATGCCCGTAGGCCATGTTTGGAGAGGTGAGCCACAGACGACTGGGCAAGCGAGGCAGTAATAAGATGTACTACCTTCACCTCCGGGCCAAGAACCAGCCACTAGACGCCGAAGAGCCCAAGCCCTACTTGCGCCGCAGACCGGGAGAAACCTGTGGCATGACCGCCTTCACGGGCGACGATAACGACAACGCTAAGTCAAGCGCCCGAAGCGTGGGGCTGGTGTGTGTTCTTGGTACCCACTCACTGTGTTACGCCATTGATGCCCAGAGATTGGGGCTGCTCACTCTCAACGAAGGCGACAAGCGAGATCGGGCAGGGGAGAGCAGCGACGTCGAGGAGAAGGCCTCTTCACAATCACATACGCCATCCGCGAGGGGCGCACGAGGGCGCGGCGGGGCAGCGGGCTTCCACTTCCGCGACCCCGACGTCAGTATGGCATTCGATAACCAGGTGATCTGGCTGAGGTATAGTCATCGTCTCGTATGTGCTCTGTTCATGGCCTTTCTTCTACCTCCGAAACATGTAGGGACATGTTTCGACGTGAGTATTGGGCCCTGGCGCCGGTCAATCCAGCTTGCATGAAGACCCGGCTCATACGTAGTGAGTGTGCTATCAAACGGCGACTGCGAGATGACTTCGCTTTCGTTCTCCTGCTTGGTCATGCTCAGCATCGGTACCATATCTTTTGGGTGATGGGAAACTCGGGCTGACTGTCATCGTGTGCGTATGTGATCCATAGCCAACTTCTTTGCAGAGAACTGGGACTACGCGAGGGAGCTGTTCCACAAGGTAGATCGCCATTCTCAATGGGAATTGCACAGGCCTGCCCCCTGAGGCCAAAACTGATCGATCGCTGCTACTCCATTTCGCAGGCTAGACTCCATCTGAAAGCTGTGTTCGACCAGACCGATTTCGACGTCGCCTGCGCCATCTCTCCCTTCGCCTGGTTCTCTCGCTTTTATTCAGACAGCCTGCTCTATGGTGCGCGTCTCCATGGTATATAGGCCAGACCTCTCGCTGACCTGTTGATGAAACTTGGGGACGGGGAGTACTCTCCAGGACGAGAGAGCGTGGTGTACTATGCTACGTTGGGAGCCGCGATATGTCAGCGGCTCGACGCATGCAACGACTTTACCTACTTCAACTTAGTGAGGTAGCGCACATGATGCCCACCTTTGGGGGGGGGGCATGCTGTGAATTGATAGATATCCACTCTGCTCAGCTTGATGTGCGCATCGAAGGGCGCCGAGGGGGAGGAGGCCGGCCTCGTGGCCAAGGCCAAACTGCGGCCACCATACAGGCGCAGTTGGAAGCCCTTTAAGCAGTCCATGAGGTATGCGATTCGTGCTAGCCGCAGGTTTCCGCACGGTGCCAGGAGTTGAGGCCAGGCGACCGTGCGTGCTCACTCGCGTGTGTGGGATTTTTCAGGCCTCTCAGACCAACATCGGCTACAGTACACGCGGGGCTGATTCAAATCGACGTCTTTTTATACCACAATGTATCCCGCCTGAACAAGGGTAGGTACCTACCTCTTCATGACTGTCTGCCCAGTGGGACCTTTCTTATGGCTCAACGCGCAGACATGATTAGCCCAGAGGAACGGCAGCATATACACGACCAGCTGCGAGGTCAGCTCGATACCATCGTCGGATTGGAAGCGCTCATCGAGCACGCCCGTGAGACTGAACCAATGCCCATCACGACGGTACCGAGCGCGAGGTTTCTTGCGTCACGTCCGATTAACAACGCGCTAACGCGCGAAGCCTAGACCTACGACATGCAGACGTGCATCTTGGCTGGCCAGCGCGCACTCATCCTATCAGTCATCGACTCACCCCACAGGCTTGATGCCGCCCTGTACTCACCCGCACCCATTCCCTCGGATTAGGTCACGGCGCACGAGCGAGACTGGCCAGTCGGTGTTGCTAACAACGTGTAACGTGTAGACGTTTCATCTTCGATCTAGTTTGCGTGCCGAGGAGCGCCATGCTCATTGCCCTGCGGAACCGGCCGAGCAACGATGTGCTCCTGTCCAACGCCGTAAGCGCAGATCATAGATAGCTCTCTTGCCGTTGGCCCGCCTTTCCGCTGATACCCGTTGCTGTGCACAGTTCAAAGTGTTGATATGGCACCAACAGCTCGAACCACTACATTGGCTTGTTGATACCCTAAGGCCCTTCGCCGACCGCTATCTGTGGGTAAAAACGCTGCGCTCGGTAATCAAGCAATCGATGGCTATGGCCCCTGCTTTTCCCTTGTGGACGTCGCCCAGTTCTGTGCTCGTCTGCCCGTCCTCACCGCCTCCGCCTTCCTCTTCTTCTTCGCACTCAGCGCCACCCACCGTAGTGGAAACCTGCTCTGCCTCTTCTACACGCCCGGCAGGAAATGGTCAGGGCTTCTCGCTCGACATCACCGCTTCCGCAGACCTGCGCAGCTACCTCCCGTCTTTCCCTGTTTCGCTGCTCCCGAACGCCACAGCCTTGTCCTGTGACTGTTGTGGCTCTCTGGCGCCAGCAGCGGCCGCAACGATTGGCGGCTCTCAGTGCTGAGGCTCACCCTTGGTGGTCGCCTAGGCGTGTCACTCTCCGCTGCTCGGTGCTCGGTTCCACGCCACACGCCCAGAATAGCACATCACTTTTTTAGTTGTAACATTCCAAGTATTCGGTGCTTGTAATTGGCGTCATGGTTGACAAGTCGCACACAGGGTGTTCCGGACGATTTCGCTAGCTGGGTGGGCGCAGGAATTCATGCCGGCGATGTCGTTGGCCTTCCCGCAGCCACAAGACAGTAGAAGACAGGCGGCCGAGGGCACAACAACAACAACACGGCATAACACCATAGAGGAGAAGACGTAAGAGAGCAGGAAGGATTAAGTCTGCCCAGACACGCCACACAGCTGCTACCCGCACGATGGACCCTGCCGTCCCTCGCGACATGAGACGCAAAACCAACCAGAACCAGGGCGATCAACCCAACGCCAAGAGGCCTACCCAACCCAACATCCCGCCCGAGGTCAAGCAATGGTACGGCCACCTCCTCTTCCTCTTCCTCTTCCCTACGCCCGAAAAAGTTTTGGCCTTTGATTACGCACCAAATCTTTTTGCTCCATCTCCGACGCGCTGTTTGGTGGCTGGACATACGGGGAGCCCGTGGTGCCAAGTAGCCCCAAAATAGCGCCCTTGTCGGCGTGTAACACGCGGTGTAAGTGGCAAGGCCGGCTGACAAAAGGAAGCCAACTCGTGGATGGCAAATTCTCCATCGGAGTTCTGTCCAAATGTGGCGCCCCACGCGAGAACCATCCATGTGAGGAGGGAACCTTCACGAAGGTCGAGCATCTTTGTTGACTTGCTCAATCTTTCGGCAGGATGCTGGAGACCTATGTCAAGGGCGAAGGCGAGATCGACCGAGCTGAGATGCACAACCGGTACAAGGCCTTCTGCGAGTCCCAATGCATCCCGCCCAAAGACCTGGCCAACTTTGGCAAGATTGTCAAGGTACCCGGTCACCTCGTCTCGTCATTCGCATCGTGCTGTGGTGACTTATTGCGTCCTTGGCCTCGCCGAGTAGAATCTCTTTCCCGAGGCCGGCTACCGTCGACTCGGTTCGCGTGGTCAGGCGAGCGTGTCCCATTATGCTGGCATCGTGCTCCGGTACGCCCTTCGGCCTGGAGGTCTCCTGTGTGACAGCGTTGCCTCGTCATCCACACTCTACTAATCACGCGCGGTAGGCACGGAGACCCTTCGCGAGCGGTCAAGTCGCAGAGGAAGCCCTCGTCCAAGAGCCGTAACTCTAAACAGACAGAATACCAAGCGCCGCAGCCTATTTGCTTCGTGATGGAAACGCGTATGGACATCCTCCTTTGTGTGGACTGAGGGCGACGTGTGCGCTAACGACGCTGCTCGCAAAACAACAACAGCACAAACACTTTCGGTGCTGAGGAAGAGGCACGCGGGAGAACATGGTGAAGTTAAAGAAGAGGCGGGAGCTGGAAAGAGCTCTTTCAGCTTTGTGGAGGAGGAGGAGAGCGAAGACGAGGAGGAAGACGAGGAGGAGGAGTATGAAGGCCTCCCTGTCATCTCGTCGCAAAGTAGCAAGCGGGTGCAGGTGAGAACGCACCGCGACTTCCGCATGAATCTGAACAACGGACAGGTCTCTATGAATCTCATGACCGTCATTCGTGAGTACAGGTACTACGCCATCCTTCTGATGCGCTGTGGTCTTTTCTCTCATGAGCGCCACCCCCAGAGATCTGTATCGAAACGAGTTGTGGGGCTTGACGCCGACCAACCCAGCCAGCATGAAGTCGCCGCTGATCAAGTACATTCTCCTCGACGAGGAGGGAAAGAAGGAGAGGAGTTCCCTTTCCTTCTCGTGCTTGCTCATGCTCTGCGTAGGTATGTCTCCCAGGCTCCCTTCCCACCCATCCAAGCTTCGCCCAAACTGTTTTTGTGTCCATCGTCTGATAAGAACATTTTGCCTCGTTCATTCGCGTGCAGCGAGCTTTCTGAACGGGGACTGGGGCTACTCGCGATCGTTCTACAACCTGGTACGCCGTGGCTCATCCCCCGCGCATGCAAGAAGTGGCGCTCACCGGGGAGTGGTTGAATCGGGCACGCCAGGCAAGGGAACACTTGAGCATGATAGACGCCAAGGAATACGATGTGGCCGCCGGTCTGGTTGCCTTTGGGTGGTGGGTCACCTTCTACGCCCACACCGTCGAAGAAGGTAAAAGCCTAACAGCGGGCGCATACCAGGCATCGAAAGACTGATGGCACGTTCGTTCAATGACAGGCAAGCGCACTCAGCTCAACTACGTTAGGACTGGACTCGACATCTGTAATCACCTCCAAGCGTATAACGACGAGGTTTACTGGCTCTTGTTAAGGTAAGTGCAGGGCACACCAGGAGAACGCTCTACGTGAGTTGGACTAATGCACGTCTCGTGCGCCAGCTTGGAGAGCAACAACACAGCGCAAAGAAAGGTGGAGCTCATCGAAGAGAGCAAGAAGTATCCCCCGTATCGTCGCACTTGGAAAAACTTTAAGAACTTGAAGAGGCCCGCAAGCATGGAGTGGGCGCAAAACTTTCAGACAGCGAACGTGATGTTCCAATACGTGCTGTCCTCCGTCACCGTGCTACGATCAAGTACCCGCCCTCCCCACCCCAACACGCACACTCCACCCGTGAATAACTTACTCTGACATTCTTGGAATCTTTTGGTTTCTCCTGCAGAAGAGGAGACCAGCGATAAGCGTGAACGAAGGGACACCCTCTTTGCCCAACTCAACACGTCTCTCCAACTCGAGAAGGATCTCAAGAACGCGATGAAGACAGCTAACAGGCCCTCCGTTCAGGCACGCATCTTCACATTTGTGTTCACCAATATTGTGTTATTTTTCGCACCGAGCGATTGCGTCTGACTGTCCTCCTTCTGATCGTGTGGTCGTTCAGACGTACAACATGTTGATGACCTTCAACTACGCGCTGCGCGCAATGATATGCAACCTGTTGGGGCTCAACAGGGATGTCAAGGCTGCAGAGTATACCACCCGTACCCATGCCATTTTTGATCGTTACCTGCCCCTAACCACAGCCGTTTTGTGCGTTCTGTACAGGGACTTGGTAAATTTCCTGTTGAACGTGCCGGCGCCGATGATGCTGATCAGCCTCCACGGGCTAACGCCAAGCGACTACGTTCTTGTCAAGAACGCGGTACCTCTTGTTCTTCGTGCGATGTTTTCGTTCTGTTCTGTGTGTCTCACGCGGCGGCCACGTCATCGGTTATCAACAAACAATGCGCCAGGTGGACGTGCTAGTGGGTGCGAACAAGCGGAAACCTCTGCGCAGTCTGCTCCAGTACATTGAGGACAGCAAGATCCAGGAGCCCTTCTACTGGCTCACCTACATCTGCACATACACTGCGTGCAAGCTCGACGCCCCTCGTGCAGATTCGGTGCCTCCCACACCTCCTCCATTGGCGGATCCCCGCGCTTCTTCTCGCCACAACAGCCGCGCGTCGTCCGCTTCATCCTCTCCATCGTCCTCCTCGTCTTGGTCGCCGCCCTCCGCAACACACGGCTCGTCTTTCTCGACACCGCCACCGCGTCCTTCCCAATTCGTCTACGCGCAGCACCGCCAGACTCCTTCAACGCTGGTCCACGACGAATTGGAGTTCGGATACAATCGGGACTGCGTCTACGGCCATAGCAACCCCTACTACCCGTCCGGCCCGCGCCACGATTACCCTCACGCCGGGTCGATGCTTCCTGACTACCAGCACTCGCGGCAGCTTCGCGAGGGTCACTGGTCGCTCGACTCTAATGTGCCGCGGGTGGCGGAAAGACTCGCGTACGGGCCGATCACGCCTCCGCTCCCCAGCACGTCGCCCGCCACTTCGCCTGTGCGGTTCGACGCCGCTCCCACGTCACCTCCGTTTGGCGTCCAGGGCTCGGTCCCCATGCCGACGCCGCTGCCCATGACTTCCACATTCGCGAGCTATCGCGGCACCGACCACCGTGATCAACTCTCGGCAGGCTCGGGTTGGTCGTCGCAGATCGTGGGCAGCAGTGCCTCGAGCGCCACCAGCTCCCCGGATCAGCACGTTGGCGTCCTGTTGAATGCGACCACGATGACGGACGCTTCCTCGTCGATCTACGCCCCCGCCGTCCCCCCATCGATGCCGTCCTTCGCTACGGCATCGCCCGGGGTTCTCATGCACCGAGCCCACGGCGGCCACCGCCTGCAAGACCTTAACCACCACCGCCAGCCCCACCCCCACCAGCACATCACCCCCGCACCTGCCGACCCGGGAGCGTGTGTAGGGCTCTCCCCCGAGATCGAGGATCTGCTGCACGAGTTTGGTCTCCCCAACGACGTGCCCGTGTCCGGTCCGTTGGATCACCTCCACCACCACACACCTGGCAACAGAGGCACCGTCAGTTCCCTGAGGCCGCCTTATCCCAACTGGGCCCCCAACGACCACGCCTGAGAGGCCACCCGCCGAGAGCAATCCTTGTACCATACGCGTGGTGTTGTCTAAAGGTCGACACCCGGATTTTCTTTTTTGTTTTTGGGTGTCGACAGGAAAGAAGGGAAGAAAAGGAACACCAACCAAACCTCCGGAAGCAAAAGAAAAAAATCAAACAGACATCCGAAAGGATATACAGCACAACATGTACAGAGGCGGTAGCCGGGCGTTCGGTGGCAGCTTCAGGCGCACCTTCTCTGCGGGTGGTTCGCAGGGTGCACGCACTTCGAGCGTACGATCCGATTTCGGTGGATCCGGCGCTCGCTTCTTCACATCAAATACGCCCAAATCGCAAACTTTCGGAGGTTGTGGTGCCAAATCGAAGAGTTACCCATTTAGCTCTTCCTCGAGCAAGCGATCGTTCTTCACGAAGCCGGCCGCCCCAGCCCAGCACGAATCTACCCGATGCCAGCGAGCTCAAATTTCCATCGCCAGCGGCCTATCTAAAGGGTTCGTGTTTGCTCACTCTTGAATGCTGGCCATGGCATCGACCATGCGTTTTTTTACTCCGCATCCATTTTTTCTTGGAATTGTTCACCTTCACCGCGAGATTGTGCCTGACGAGTTGCGTCTGCAGTGTTCGCCCATTGTGCGTCTCCGCGCTGGCCCACCCGGGCTTGCTCTCCTTGACCACCGAGAGCGGGGGTATGTTTCGTTTCCGCTCTTTGGTTCCTCCGCGGCGTTGTGTGTTCTTGCTTACAGCGCTGTGGAGCTTCTGGCCTTGCCCCGCTTCGGCTGTGTGTTTATGTGCCCGCATTTCCTTTTTTTCTGATGACTGTTCTCTCTCCTCTCTCTTCTCTTACTGTGCAGAGGACGATGAGGGTATGTGACGGCCTCTAGCCATCTCCTGTTTTCTTGCACGTCTTCTTTATAACCACCGTACTACACAGGCAGGTGACCGTTCTCTCTTCCTCTGCAGGAAATTGACACAACCAACAAGTCAATAAATAAAGAAGCGGAGGAGGAGGTTAAACCCACCAACCACCTCGCCAACCGAGAAGACGTGCCTGAAGAGGAGAGGAGGGAGATGGAGCGATGACAGGAGGAACCGCAACATGGAGGAGGAGGAGAAGGAGGAGGGTGATCTAGACAAGTAGCAGTGTAAACAGGGAGTAAGCTATGTTTCCCAACAAGGACCCGCTGTTGGTTCGCTGTCTAGCATTTATGTATGGGTAGGGAGCGAACCGCGGTTCAAAAAGAAAGAAAAGGAAAATGAAATCACAAGCAGGCGAAAATTGCAGATGGCCACAGGCCAATAGCAAAAAAGGCTTCACGCGGTGACAACCACTGTTTGCGCCCGGGCAGACCTGCGAGCTGCGTGACGACGACAACCGGCAGATTCGATCCTCCACACCCACATCTGGACGGCCATTTTCTCTTGACAGGAAGGAGGAACACGTAGTGTGACTGTCAAGGAGTAGTTGAAAAAATGGCGACGGTGGAGGAGAGGATTAGCGCCCTCGAGACGTTTGATTTGGTCGATGGACAGCCCAACATCGAAGGGCCCACGTTCGCTGTTGCCTTTGAGGCTATGAGCACCAACGGTTACGGCCACGTTGACAACAAGGCCTTCGAGACCAAATGGACTGAGGAAATCGAGAAAGTGCGCCAGCTGGTTCGTACATCCTTCAGGGATCTTTTTGAATCCACCCCCTTTGGCCGACAATTTCCGTACGACTAACGCCGACTCTTCCGCCCACGCAGCAAGAGATTTTGCAGCGGGGGGATGCATTCATCAAATTGGTCTACGCCTACCGGTCGTGCCTGAAGGCCATTCCCCAGGTAAAGTCTTTTTAATCTAGCTAGATACTTGCGAACACCTTCTCAGTCCTCGGCTGGAAAAACTGCTCTACAGGTGAAAGCCCAGGATGACCCCAACAAGGGTACCATTTATGAGAAGACATTTGAGGTGCTCGAGCCCGAGATTAAGAAGTTGAAGGACCTTATGTACTTTATGCGCGACGCTGTCAAGCTGGTACCGCCTTCCTTGCCGCCCTTGTCTCCCCCTTTCCTGTCCGATTGTTGAAAAACATGTTCTCAAACAACGTTTGCTTGCCCGCAGTTCGCCGACCACGTCAAAGTGCTGGCTGCAGCCCTCAACTCCGGAAAGAAGAAGCCCAGGCCCATCTCTGAGATCTACATCCACAAGCTCGGCCAGATGCTTGACTTCTTCACCATTATGAACGCACTGAAGAACATGAAGGCCAGCCCCAATAACGATTTTTCGTTCTTCAAGCGGTACGCGGTCTCACTTCTTCGAAAGCTTGGCCCACTTTGGAGACTTCTCAGCTCACACGTTGCTTGTCCTACTCACACTCACGTGTCGTGCGTTCGCATGTGCAGAACGATTGGTTTCCTGCGCAAGCAGATGACCAACGATGAGCAGGCCACGGAAAACCACTCCCTCTATCTGTTCCTCGCTCCCCAGAACTCCATCACAACGAACCTCAAGACCGAGCTGCAGCAAATCAACGGGTAAGCCCTCTGACGCACCGATGCTCTCCCTTTACGCATGCACTTTCGTTCTCTGCTTCTTCTACTTCGCTCGTGTGTGCTGCGACGTTGCCACTTAGGGGCGGGCATTTCGTTCCTTCTTCTGTACAGGTTCGATGACGTCCTGGCTCTGGTGGTGAACCAGTACGCCAGGTTCTTCGAGGACAACCTGTGCCTCGTGCCGCAGGAGAAGCACTCGCTACTCCGCGCCATGTCCTACGGTCTCTTCCTGATGGACGGCGACAACGAGAAGCTCAACGTCTTCAGGAGCAAGAAAATCTCCCTGTCGCCCTTCCAGAAGTTCTTCAAGGTTGGACATCAGAAACACACCCTTGGGGGGAGCTCTCAAGCGCTAATGTCCCGACGCGTGCGGTGTTCGGCCACACATACAGAAATACCCGATCGTGCCGCTGTACGGTGACATGCAGTTCTCGCTGGAGCAGACCATCAAGAGCTGCCCGCACTACGACGAAAAGACGTGGGGCCTTGGCCTTGAGGACAGGAAGTTGGCGGTCGAGTACGAAATCCAGGGCCAGATTGACGGCATCCGCACCGAGTACAACATGTACCTCGCAAAGTTCACCAGCATGATCCACCAGGTACGCGTCTCTCTCTGGCCTTCTCTGCGACGGCGCCCCTCCTCTCCTCCGTGATCGTGCGAGAGCCGTGATGAACACCTTATTGCTACTTGTCCGAATCTTATGACGATTAACTACCACCAAGATCTGAGACCTCTTCGCACCACGAAGCACATGCGAACCAAAGCCAACGCATGGGTGGTGTCGCTCGTTTCTGACTCGCAGTGTCGTGGTGTCTTTTTTTCGCTTTATGGACAGATCAACACGTGGCGTCAGAACAGCAGGGGCGCCAAGTACATGTCGGACGCCGACAACAAGGCGCACTACGCCACCATCCTGGAGGGTCTGCGGCTGCTCTCTGACTGGTCGGGCAAGGTGCTGCTTCAGAGCGCGTGGAAGTACGCCCACCCCAACACCAACGACAAGCTCGGCGGCGAGGAAGTGAAGAAGTACGAGCGCGTGGTCAAGCACAACTACACCGACGAGGAGCGCTTCGCGCTGGTGGAGATCATCGCCTGCCTCAAGGGCCTTGCCGCAGTCATGCTGCGCAACGATGGCCTCCTCTCGCCCATCATCCGAACCCATATTCATAGCGAGCTCCAGGACTTTGTTCAAGTGCGTGGCCGCCCGCCCCCGCCCCCGTCCCGCCCACTCAACTCTATTTGTTTTCGACGCTGACCCCTCCTCCCATTCGCTCTGCAGGTTCACCTTCGCGAGATGATCGCCTTCGCGTCCAAGAAGAAGAAGGCCGTCCGCGAGGAGCTTCTTCAGCTGAGAACCATGGCCGCCGATTGGAAGGGCGGGCAGGAGCCGGACGACCCCGCGCTCTTTGGCAAGAAGGTGAAGACGAGCAAGACCAACACTGGGTCAGACGTGCCCGAGAGGGCCGTGGGTCCCTCGCAGACTCAGCTCGACCTCATCCGCACGATCGTGTACGGTCTGGTGGCCCACCGCTACCTCGACAAGAAGCTCGAGTACTCGGACAAGGACTACGGCAGCGCCTCGATCAAGGTCATGGAGGAGTTCCTGCAGCGCTCCTTCTTCTACAAGTACATGATCAACTACACCGGCACCATCTTCCAGGTAACCGATCTGGCCGACCTGTGGTACCGGGAGTACTGGCTCGAGCTGGACAAGTGCCTCCAGTTCCCCATCGAGCTCTCCCTCCCGTGGATCCTCACCGACCAGATTCTCGAATCCGGCAACTCGGCCATGATGGAGGTATGCAAGCCTGCGCTCACTACCCACCCTCCCCCAACCTCTCCATCGAGTTGTGCTGACCTCCCGACGCCTCTCGCCAGTTCCTGCTGTACCCGCTCGATTTGTACAACGACGCCGCCAACAGGGCTCTGTTCTCGCTGCACCAGCGATTCCTCTACGACGAGATCGAGGCCGAGGTGAACCTGTGCTTCGATCAGCTGGTCTTCAAGATCAGCGAGCAAATCTACACCCACTTCAAGATCCAGGCCTCCAGCCTGATGCTGGACAAGCCCTATAAGCAGCAACTCGAGCTCATCTACAGCGCTGCTCGATTCCACACCCCCAAGTCGCGCTACCACGTCATCCTCAAGCAGAGGCATTTCCAGGTGACGACCGCCCTCTCCTCTCCGCCCCACATTGCGCCAGCTCACATGCCTGTTGTCTCCCCAAAGCTGCTGGGCCGTTCGATCGACCTGAACCACCTGATCGGCCAGCGCATGAACAGCAAGCTTAGGCAGAACATCGACTTTGCCATCAGCCGTTTCGAGGCTTCCGACATCACCAGCATCATCGAGGTACGTCGTCGCTTTTTTTGGGGGGGGGGATCTCAGCGTTGGCCGCGTGGTGCTACCCCCCTGCTGACCCGCCCTCGTTTTTCCCACACCACGTTGTATAGTTGGAGACGCAGCTCAACAACATCCGATTGATGCACTCGTTCCTGTCGGAGCACCTCGAGCTGGACAGTTTCGAGGACATGCTAAACGAAGTCAACGAGAGCACCTCGCTTGTCTCGTTCCACGGCCGCATCATTCTCCACGTGCGTTACGCTGAGAGTCAATTTGTGGTGTGTGCCGTGTGTGCTGACTCAATCTCATCTCGCTGCAGGCCATCTTCGAGTTGGTGTATGACTTCTTCCCGAACTACAACTTCAACACGATCACGAACCGGTTTATGCGCTCGCCGATCAGGGGAGGCGACGTGCCTCGCGAGTCCATGCCCAAGCCTAAGATGCCCTTCATGTACGGCTCGAAGGCGCTCAACGGAGCCTACGCCAACGTGTTCCAGCTGCAGCAGCACTTTGTGGGCATCGACCACTTCGTGTCCCTCATTCGCGTGCTCGGCCGGACCAACCTGCCCCTGCTGGTCGGCGAGTGCCTCGAGAACTTGAACCTCAAGATCCAGAACGTGTTGGTGCCCTACGTTCGTGAGCTCTTCGTCGGCATGCCCCCGTCAACCAAGCTCCCCATGTTTTTCTACGGTACTGCGCTCCTCTCGTCTTCAAACCTGAATTCGTTGGCCACACTCACTCACGCACACGCACGTGCGCACACGTTTAGGTACCGACGGTAACTACGGTTGGTACAAGATGCAGCTGAAGGACATGATCGGCTATGCGGAGCTGAACGAGGCCTTCCGCCACTTCAAGGAGTTCGGCAACACGATCGTCTTCCTCAACCTGCTCGAGTCCGCTCTGGTGCGCGCCCCTCCCGACCTGCGCGCGCCAGAGTGGTAAAAAAGGGGAAAAGTGAGCTAACCGATGTCCTTGGCGTGCGCAGTGCCTGGTGGAGAACCAGCGGTTCGTGCAGACCGCACCGTTCCTGGGCATCAACACCGAGAACGTCGCCGCGCCGAACGAACAGGACCCGAGCACTTCCTCCACGGTCTACATCACCGCGTCCGCCATCCTCAGCCACCTCGAGGCCAACCCCCACCTCGCCAAGGCGCCTCACATCCTTAAGGGTGCGCACACAGGCCTTCTCCGATCGGAGTCCTGCGTATCTGCGACTGACTTGGGCCTTCGTTCGGTTGATTCGACAGATATGTTGGTGCACACGTGGAACGCGGACAAGCTGTACAGGCCGCCCGCGGTGCCTCGCTCCCTCTTCAAGGCAGCCCTCGCCCGCGTCGACGAGATGGTGGCCAAGGTCAAGGACACGTGGTCAGGCCATATGCCCGACAACGGCCTCCTGTCGGTCGACCACACCACCGAGTTCTACAGGCTGTGGAGCGCCCTGCAATTCGTACTGCGCCTCCTCCCTCCCTTTTCGCAAACTCGAGCGCACAGTAACGTTGGCGTGGGCCATGTTTAGGTGTTCGCTCTCCCGGCGGAGGAGGGCGGCATGTCGTGCCAGGAGAAGTTTGGCGACGGTTTCGTGTGGGGCGGCATCACCCTCGTGTACTTCCTCCGCCAGGAGCAGCGCTTCCGGGTGTTTGACTTCTGCCACCACATCCTCAATGTCGAGGAGGCCCTGCCCGTCGCCGGCAACGCCAAGGATGTACGCGCGTCTTCAATTCCTCTCCTCCGCACTCACCTTTCGTGCTCGCTCGCTGACCTTTTCTCTCTCTTCCCTTTCGACTCGGCCAGCACACAATCTTCGAGTTCCTGCCGGTGGCTGGGCAGGTGAGGGATCTGAACCAGCTCATCTTCAGCACCCTGCGCGTCTACCATCCTATCACCCTCTCCAACATCCTCATCCTCCACCCGCCCAAGGAGGAGGTAAACCCTTCGGCCCATTCGTCTCCGAGACTGTCTCTTCTTATCTGGAACTTCACTCATCTCATGCTCTCTCGCTCTCGTCTCCTCCCTCCACAAAGGTGACGCTGGAGTTCATCAACCACAGCGCGCCCATCGGCGGCGCCTCGGGTGGCTACGACTCCCTGGTGAGCCAGTCTGGCGACATCGTACGGCCATTTCCTTCACTTCACTTCCAGCCGTTTCTTTGATGGGCGCTCACCTCCTCCATTCCTTTGTCTTCCCGCGCAGAGTGCTCGCCCGCCTTCGCCCGGCCACTACGCGTCGGTGCCCACGCTGGCCCCGCCTCTTGGCTCCGCGTCATCGGCAGGCAGCACCCGTTCCTCGCCTCGTGGTGGTTTGCCTTCGCCTCGTGGTGCGCCTTCGCCTCGCAGCCCGCCTTCGCCTCACGGCCCGCTCCCGCCTGCGCCCGGCGGTCCTCCCCCGCCCCCGGTCCCTCGAGACTATGAAGAGGTATCTCCTCTCCCTCCTTTGCGCGCGTCTGTCGCGTAGGGGCTCACCGTCGCGCAATCGCAGGCTCCCCCTCCGCTGGCTCGCGACGACTTTGGTGCGTTCGACGAGGAGTACGACTACAGCAGCCCGCCCCCCCTGCCGCGCGATGAGGAGGTGTTTGACTTTGGGGCGCCTCCGCCGCTGCCGCCCGACGACTTTGACTATGGCCCACCTCCCCCTCTCCCTCGCGACGACTTTGGCGCGCCTCCGCCCCTGCCCTACGATGACTTCGACGCTCCTCCCCCGCTCCCACGAGACTAAGCCACCGTGGTACGCTCATTGCCCTCACTCCAAAAAAAAAAAAAGAGTCTGTTCTGACGCTCAGGCGTCTCCCTCTCTGTTGCAGGCCTCGCTAGACACGTAGTGGCGATCTACAAGCATCAAAACACCCTTACATGGAGAGGACAGCGTGCTTCGGGCCGACTACAGCATCGTCTGCCACCGCCCCTTTTTATTTCCCTTTTTGTGATTTTGCAGCCACGAGCGGTGGGTGTAGTCGTGACACGTCTGTCTCGAGCGAGTGAATGTACATTGTAGCAGCACAACACCCTTCCCCTTCCTGTTTTTTGGGTTTTTCCAACGCAGCGACTTGCCAGGCCTTCTGAGTTCGGGCACAGCTTGCAGGTTGCGGTGCCCCTGGACAAGGCAACCAGCCCCAAGCTCCAATCAAACACCGATGTAGCAAGTTTGTCCTGCACGCGTGAGAAAATTCGATGGAAGGTAGTGTGCACTCACCGAAGGCCAGAAGCCTTTCTGGCGCGTTTTCTCGCCCGGGCCGGCAGCCCTTGTAAGATTTTTGAGCACAGCATAACCAGAGCACGAGATGGCAACCTACGGTACGGAACAAGGAGGCTACTATGGAGGAGGAGGAGGAGGCCTCCAACCACCTGCTAGTGGAGGAAATCCCTACGCCTACCAGCCGCAGCCAACTGCCTATCCTCCTCCCCAGGGGCAATACCCGCCTCCCCAGGGGCAATACCCGCCTCCTCAGGGGCAATACCTCCCCGATCAGCAGTGGGGACCTTCCTCACCTCCGCCCAAGGAATTTGGTGCGCCTGGAGGAGAGTACTACGAGGAGACGCCCCTGCAGGTACTTATTCTTATACTCAACGCTTTTTGGGCTATTTTTTGTATTTTCCAAGTGTGATGAATGATGACGAGGGCTCAAAAAACGGTTTCTTTTGATTAAAAGCAGCCCACGGAGAAGTTCCAGCCCGCGAGCGGCTACCGTGACTTGACATTCTACATCGCCTTCATTATCCATCTTTTGGCCGTCGCTGCCATCTTTGGCTTTGGCTGGTTCACCTTCGCGAGCGGCAAGGGCGCTGACAACTCGGAAGGCAAGATAATCAACGACGAGGTGCCCTTCTTCCAGGCCTTTATCCTCGCCCTGAGTTGCAATCTCATGCGCCCTCTACTCGCGTTATGCAGGATGTTGACAAGACCACGGCCTTCCACATTCTCCTCACGGCTGCCGTCTGTGCGGGCGTGGCATCGGCTTCGGCCGGTCTGTGGTTGGTGATGTTCAAGTATTTTGCCCGGCAGCTGATCTACCTCTCCATCGGCTTCTCCGTGCTCTTCACCGCCTCCCTCGCCGTTTTCTCGTTCGCCTACGGTAACCCTTCCCCCTCTATCCCTCTTCTCTTCCTCTCGCGCTGCTCTTCTCTCCTCTCCTCACCCTCGCCCTCCGACTCGCATCGCGGTGCGCAGGTAACATCTGGGCCGGCGTCATCTTCTCCATCTTCGCGGTCATCTCGGCTCTCTTCTTCTGGCTGTGGAGAAGCCGCATCCCGTTTGCCGTGGAGATGCTCAAGACCGTCTCCGTGCTCGTTCAGAACTACCCGGGAACCACCACTGTCGGTGCGTGTCTTGCGCGCTTGCCTCTCCCGCTCACTCTCCTCCCGTGCTTCCAGCCGCTGTTGTGGCATCAGCTCATCCCTCCTCTCTCTCTCTCTCTCTCGCTGGACAGCCTTTGGTTCACTTATTGTGCAGTTTGGTTGGTTCGTCTTCTGGAGTGTCGCCATCTTCCTCGTCCAGCAGTACACATCTGTGCTTGCCTACATCCTCAGCATCTACCTCCTCTTCTCCTTCTACTGGGTCTCGCAAGGTGACGCGCCTCCACCCCCCCCCCCCACTAATCGCCCGGCGCAGTCATTTCTCACAGCTGTGAGTCGTAATGGCAATCACAGTGATCAAGAACGTGGTCCACGTCACGGCGGCCGGCGTGTTCGCCTCGTGGTACTTCCTGCACGGTACCGTGGGCGTGCCGCCCAACCCGACGGTCGGCTCCTTCAAGCGCGCCACCACCACCTCGTTCGGTTCCATCTGCTTCGGCTCCCTCATCGTCGCCCTGCTGCGCACTCTCCGGACCCTCTTCAGGTCGTTCAGGTACGCCGACGTCCAGCCTCCCTCCTCTCGCAGCCCCAACACCGCCTCATATACCAGCACATGTGAATGCAATACCGTGTGTGTGTGTGTGTGTGTGTGTGTGTGTGTGTGTGTGTGTGTGTGTGTGTGTGTGTGTGTGGGCTGGTGGGCCTAATCATCACTCTCTTTTGCAGGGGAAGCACCGACAACATTGTCATCGTCATCCTCGCGTTCATCGGCGAGTGCATCGTGGCGTGCCTCGATCAGCTGCTCGAGTACTTCAACCAGTACGCCTATGCTCAGGTACGCCTTGGCCACTGTCCCTCGACATCGAGCTTGCCTCTGCTGAACTGGCTTGCCGGTCGCGTAGGTCGCGATCTATGGTAAGTCCTACTGCCGTGCGGCTAAGGACACCTGGCACCTGGTCCACAGCCATGGCATCCAGGCCATCATCAACGACAACATCATCGGTATCGTCTGCCTGCTCCGCCTCGCCGGATGCCCTCCCCCCCGTTATTCTGACGCATGTACTCGCCGCAACAGGGAGCGTCCTTTCCATGGCTTGCCTTGCGTCGGCCGTGCTCACTGGTGTCCTCGGCGGCGTGATGATCTACGTGCTCGAGGATGACTACTACATCCCCGTCGGTATCATCTGCGGCCTGATCGGCTTCGTGATGGTGATGCAGGTGCTGGAGATCGTGGAGAGCGCCGTGACCACCATCTTCGTCTGCTTCGCCGAGGAGCCCGAGGCCCTGCAGAGGAACAGCCCCGAGCTCTACCACAAGTTCCAGAGCACCTACGGCAACCTCTGCGACTACCTCGTGTAAACAAAACGAGCGACGCACACTGCGCAAGTGTTGACACGCAGAGGGTGATCCGTGGTGGTGGTGGTGGGGTTGTACAATTCGCGTTTCATTTTTTTTTGCTTCTTCTTTTTAACTACACTCTTGGGCCACTGTGGCGGCACTAGCATGCTTCACGAACGCGGAGCGCTTTCTATCATCTGTCGTGAGCAGCATGTTGACGCTGGCGCTGTTGGGTCAATAATTTATTTTTGTATTTTCTATTTGGAATTGCTTGCGTGCTCGGAATTCCGCACAGCGGGACGAATGGGCGCGTTGTCCGCGCCGGTGGTGGGAAAGAAGAACCACCGCCGCGGACAACGCGCCCATTCGCAACAAAAAGCAGAGGGAGAGCGAAGCAAGTGTAGCTTTCTATCTTCTGTCGTGAGCAGCATGTTGACGCTGGCGCTGGTGAGTTTGGCCGTGGTGCTACTACTGCTTCATCTGCACCACCGCAAGGTAAGGATCGCCTTCGAATATTTATGGACATCCAAGCTTTACCCTCCCTCCCACCAACAGAGGAAACTGGACATACCGGGCCCTTATCAACTGCCCATCTTGTGCAACTTGGTCGATGTCGTACTTCATAGGCACCGTCTACAGGACTATATGCTCGATCAGGCGACCAAGGTGGCCCTTTGCTCTCGTTTAAATGGTGTCTAGCCGGCTCGCTGACTTGTGTGAGTAGTCGCCCAAGGGCACCTTCCACTTTGTGGTGCCGTTTGGAGGCGATACGAATGTCATGGTGACTGACCCGCCCTCTGTGGGGTACATCCTCAAGACCAATTTCGAGGTAAGGTGCTGCATTGACTTTTCGGGGTACGCTCGCTGGGCTAACTCGTCTTCATGAACAGAACTTCACTAAGGGCCCTTACTTCAAGGACAAGCTTCAAGAGCTGCTGGGTGATGGCATCTTCAACGTTGATGGTCAAATGTGGAAGGAACAGAGGTTGGCACCAGATAATTCCAGAGCCATCTTTCTTTCGTTGAAGCTCACTCGCTATTTGCCCACAGGCAGATTGCAAGCCACATGTTCAAGGTGAAGGAGCTTAAGCACATGCGGGCCATCTTCGAGCGACACGGCCAGGAGTTGCTGCAAATTCTCGACAAGGCTGCGGACACTGGCAAGCCCGTAGACGTGGCCGATCTCTTCTTCAGGTCTGCCCCTCATTGCCCGCCCTGCGTTCAGCTTCCGCCTTTCGGCTCACCACAACCTTCCCAGATACACGCTCGATTCCATCGGTGAGATAGCCTTTGGCTCCAACGTCGATTCGATGCACAAGGACTGTGCCTTCTCCCAGGCTTTTGACGCTGCGCAGGAGTGTGCGGTGGATAGATTCTTGTGGCCATTCTGGAAGGTATCAGCAGCTGATCTCTGCTATCGTCATCTCCCTGGGCGTCGTGTGCTTACTCCACTTATGCAGTACACTCCTTCCTCAATGGGCCGCTACGTTCGAGTGTTGAATGACTTTGCCGCAGACGTACACCTCCCGACTCATGATTTGTTCCGAGAGGTGAGAGCTCACTCTCTGAGACGCGGCATGTGCTCGACAGCTTATCAAGAAGAGAAGGCAAGAGCCAGATGTTCGCGGCATGAACGACCTACTGTCACGCTACATGTGCATGGACGGGGGTGCGCGCCTTATTTTTGCCCCTCTGTCTGGCATGTGCACTGACCGCCACGTTGTGGCCAGTTGACCACAGCGACGGCCACCTGCGTGATATCATCATGAACTTCATGATTGCTGGCAGGGACACGACGGCCCAAGTACCGCACCACCTCTCCCGCTCACTCCTCGCCTCTGCTCATACGTTGCCGTGCTCGTATCTGGCAGACGTTGTCGTGGCTGTTCTACAATCTCTCTCGCAATAAAGACAAGCAGGCCGAGCTGTTGAAAGAGATAGACAGCTTCGCGGGCGACGTCCTGCCCGAGTACGACGACTTCAAGCAGATGAAGTACATTCTGGGCGCCATCAACGAAACCCTCAGGTAACTCCTCGCCCCAATCTCTCGTATGACCCCAAGGCGCTGACAGAAGCTTTTTTGTGTACCGTGGTGGTGATGGTGGCGGTGGTGGCCACAGGTTGTGCCCTCCCGTTCCGGTCGACCCCAAGTATGTGGTCAAGGACGACGTGCTGCCCAACGGCTACAAAGTGTCAGCAGGGGTACGCGTGTGCGTAACAGGATGAAGGAGCAGCGTTTGATGAAGCAAAAACAACGCTGCGGGGGGGGGGGTCACAGATGTGTGTGGCGTGGTCGATGTACTGCATGGGGCGGATGGAAAAGTACTGGGACAGACCGCTCGAGTTCCTGCCCGAGAGGTGGCTCGACCCGGAGAAGAACAAGGAGAGACATCCCTACCTCTTCATCCCCTTCCAGGGTGCGTTCCTTCACGGCTTGCCACCGTCGTTTGGTGAGTCTAACACAAAGCCCCTCTCCTTTGCAGCTGGTCCGCGTACGTGCCTTGGACAGAACATGGCCTACCTCGAAGCCAAGGTGATGACCTTTATGATCCTCAAGAACTTCAGGTAACCTGAACCCTAACCCTGTAACAACATTGCCGACCGCTGTTCTTGCGAGAGGATCGCTTAGACAGTGAGTCGTTGGCAGGTTGGATTTGCACGATCCCGAGAATCAAAAGGTGACCTACCGTCCCTCGCTGACGTTGCCGATTCTGGGCGGCCTCCGCATGCTCGTGTCGCGCAGGCGCTAAGTCGCTCTGTTTGAAGAACAGACTGTCCAGTCGTTTCTCTCCCATGTACATACTGTGGACGCTCGTTTGTTCACCAAGAGGAGAGTAGAAATGAACCGTTTCTTCTTTGCCTGACAGCTGGAAACCATCCGCGAGAAGACACAGAGCATGGGCGGCCTTCCGCACCGTAGGGTAATCGGCATTACCTACGTACTGTCATGCTCTGTGTCGGTCTTGACCTGCGCCAGTACCCTCCTGAATGTGAGGGACAGGCGAGTGCCACGGGGAACAACGTTCTCGCCCACAAGATCCTCTTTCCTCCTGGCCACTGAATGCATCCAATCATAGCGTGCTGGTCCCTATACAAACGTGAGCAATAAAGTGTTCTGTGACAAAGGCTAGCCAACGCACTTACCTGCATCACCAGCAAACTTCGCCTCTCCAGGTACACTTGCTTTCGTTGCTTGGTGTCCTTGTGCTTGAAGTCCATGGCGCTGCCCGACTGCAGGGTTAGGGACACAACACTAGAGACCACGAGCCGTAAGTAGAGGTGAAGCAACGGTGTAGCAGGCGAGAAGCACCAGCTGTCAAACAACTTGGTGTTGTCTATGTGGAAGCCCAGGCCTTGCCCAGGGGTGTACCTATTCACCGCCAGTTAATTGGTGAAGTATGCACCACTGAAGGGAAAGACACGCACTCATTCACAATAACTTGATCGGCCACTTGTGGCATTAGCCCATCTGCGCGAAGCCTGCCGGCAAGCAGTGCCAGCCACTGGGGTAACGGTTCGGAGGGCACCGACCTTGGAATGTCGTACGGTAGTGACTGCGTAACTACAAGCAGCTTGAGTGGCCACCAGAATCCCCAGCGCAACACCACCCACTAACCTGGGCCTCGGGAAGTGAAGTCATATAGGTATCCGTAGTGGTGTGTTCGGCGGGGCAGCGGCTGGTTCCAGTCAAGCTCGCTCAACAGAAGCACAATGTCCTCTTCTTCCTGCGGGGTGATGTAGTCGGAGATGTACCTGAGCCCCTCTACCTCGCTACTGTCCATCTGCCCGAGTTTGGTTCGTCACTTTGGTGAAGGTCTTGTTTTACTGCATTCTTCCAGCAGCGCACAAGCGCAGCAATTCTGTTAAAAATGCAGGAATCTGGAAAGGGCAAGGCCTTGCGCATCAGTGTGCAGTGCATGAGTCAGGCTCCTTTCTCGGCTGTTTCACGCCCTAGAAACACTTGCGGTCTACCACCTTCGGGCCCCACTCGTCATACTCTGCGAGCGTGGGGCAGAACGAGGCGGCTATCAGGGTTATCGTGGCATGTGGAGAAAGAGGGAAACACGGACCCTCTTTGGTGATACACATGTTCGCAAAACAGGTCATGCTGCCCAGACGCGAGGCACCCGCCCACTCACTGAGATGGTCCATCAAACAGATGAGTAAGCCAAGTTCAACAAAACAACAGTTTGCTTACTGGTATCGTCTGTCCGAGGGGGCTACGATCTTGAAGGCCTGGGGCTGCGGTCTGTTGCCGAGCAGGGCCGTCAGCTCCTTCTCGAGTCGCTCAACGAATCCCGGAAACAACGTGTTGCCCCCTGGTAAAGTAAGATGGGTTGCTCGCCTTCAGCCGGTGTTACACTCCTAACACTACGCACGAGGGAGTTGAGGTATGCACGTACCGGAGAGGACAATGTTAGAGTAGAGGGCCGTGCGCATGAAAGGCATACATGACTCCACCACGCTCACGATCTTGTGGTGAAGTGCGTCCGTCGGCGCCATCTCTTCGTCTGTGTGCACATGGGATGATTACGTGGTGGCTGCTGGTCAAGAAAGCAAATGGAGGGGACTAGGCTGGACGCTTACCAAAAAGCTGTGGCTGGAAGATGATCTCGGGCGCCTGGAACTGAGGTCGGCCAAGCTTGACCACCTGTCCGTCCGGCAACTCGTAGTCCTTCTCTGCTCCCCGAACAACACCATCACGCATGAAGTGTTGGCCAAAGCACGCCAGAAGAGCAAGTGAACGCACGAACGAACCTACTACCTCGGTGGTGTCATAGTCGAGCGCCACCTGACAACAGCGCTCCTATTGTATTGCTCCAAAGGTAAGGAGGGTGAGAACCCAATGACGCGTAGCACGTAGAAAGCACTGATAAAAGTAAAATAAACGGTCGGACCTTCATGTCGGCCGCGATTTGGAGCTCGGCCGTGGTAGTAAGCTGAAGTCCCACCGACGCACTGACCAGCTGATGAACAAATGGCAGTCAGAACGGTGATGACGGCGGCGATTGTGGTGATGGCGACGTACACCGATGAGGGCCGTGGTGACACCTTGGCCTCCGATGGGCAGCTTCTGCGTGAGGTAATCCAGCGCATGGCCACAGTAGACCGGCGTGATGTAAGTGCACTTGTGGCCCGACATCACACTCAGCCCTGCGGGTGCGTGTGAGATACAATGTGAGGTGGCTTTGGGATGAGAGGGATATGCGAATGATAACGAGTACCGGTGACGGAGCGCGCGGCGGTGGCGATCATGCTAAGCACCGCGGGATGGGCAAAGTAGGCGGCTGGCACGAAGAAGGTCTCGAACAGCATCTGGCAGTACATGTGCCTTACCTCGGGAGGTGTCTGCGGCGGCAGAGCCAGCAGCGCCTGTAGGGGCACAAAAATAAAAATTAAGTTCTGTAAAAATGAAATTAATTCAAAATAAATATGGGGTGGTGAGCACGGCTCTATCCTCGGGAGCTACAGCCAGTTCGTTGTAGAACGTGTGGTTAAAGATCTTTTCAACGTCGTCCCAGCCCATGTTGTCTTCGCTGTTCTGCTGAGCAAGAACCTTCCTTCCTCGAGCAACGAGATAAGGAGGAGTTTTCGCCAACCAGAACTCGGGTCTTAATTATATCTTTTCTTTATTTATTAACTATTATTTATTTTGACCTATTATTTTATACACAGCCGAGTAAGGTAAACAGCCGCTGACCGCGGTAGACTGTTGCCTCCGCTACTGCGAGCGCTCGGCGCCCTAGCAGGACTTGAGCAAGGCAGAGTACCTTTCCCTCCTCCTTAAACCAGGCTAACGGAACGCACGTACTCTTTCCTCAATGCTCAGCAAATAGTTGCAACAAATCGTTTGTTTGTCTGTCTGTCTAATCTTGCACTTGTTCTCTGATAGATTATATCACATTTTTTTTTAACAAACAAGGAAAGCATAAGCACCAGAATGTCCATAGGCGCGGCGGAGGGAGTAGAGCTGCGGTCCAACACGTGGCACGCCGACATCGCCGGCTGGGCGGCGCGCGTCACACACCAACAACTGTTCGCGCACCGGGGGAGCAAGGTGATAGAGGCCCGCTACTCCTTCCTCTTTGACCAAGAGTGCGCGGCCGTGACTGGCTTCGAGGCGCGCGTGAGCGGCGGCCGCCTGCTCAAGGGTGTGCTTAACGAGAAGCAGGCCGCGCTCGACGCCTACGACGACGCCCTCGCCTCCAGCCACATGGCCGTCCACCTGGGGCCCTCCATCGCCGTCCCCTCCACCATGGAGCTCCTCCTCGGTCTCTACTTCCCTCACCCTTCACGCCCGTGATGCTCCCCTCTTACCACACAACAGGCAACCTGGCGCCGGGCGAGGGGGTGCAGACGAAGCTGGAGTACGTGACGGAACTGCAGGTGAGGCATGTGGTGCCGTCTTCATCATCTTTGACAGCGGTGGAGGAAGTGGGGCGGGCGAAGTCATCGTCGCTCAAGTCGTCGGCCTACCGCTTCGTGCTGCCCATCCAGCACTCGATTCCCGCGGGCCAGCACGACAAGGAAGTGCTCACAATCAGCGCCACCATGCCCGAACATATTCGCACCATAACCTCGCCCTCACACACCCTCTCCAACCTCTCCCTCAACGGTAAGTGAGCGCGAGTGTGAGCGCGAAGCTCTGATGCGTGCGTGCGTGCGTGCAAATGCAAGTCTGACAATGTTTGATATTCACAGGAAAGCAAGCCACGGTGAGCATTTTGGGCAAGGACCTGACGGTTACGGACGTCATTGTCGTGATCGAAACAGAGAGGGACACGACCAAGGGTGGCGACATGACGGTCCTCCTGGGCAAGCTGCCCCTCGACAAACTTGTACTCCACTAACTCGCGTCTCACACGCTCGCTTGGCGCTTGACTGACGCAGCTCCCTCTTCGCACTGGCGCGTGCATGTAATACAGAAAGCCGTGAAACCTCAACACGAATACGCGGCCGTCGTTTCCCTGAGTAAGAACTATATTTATGAACACTTTGACTATTTATTCATCTGGAGGGACTTTTTCGTCTCTCTCTCCCTCTTTCCTTCTGGTGAATGAATCGAGGAGCGCTTCACTCACCTTGCTCGTCATCACGACCTGCAGCACCTGTGCTCGAGACCGAATGCGAACCCCTGTCAGAGATCATTTTCCTGTGCGCCTCCTCTTCCGCGCCTCCTCCCCACTTGCCGTCAGACATGACTGAACATGTCCACGAACTTGGCGGCGATGTGGACTGAGTGCAGGGTCGACCGAAGCGGATCGATGGAAGGACAGCCGATAAAGGACTCGGTGCGCACGCTGCGGCTGTTCCTACAGAGCCTGCCCACGAGCGTCACCTTCAACATCATCTCCTTCGGCTCCCACCACTCCTCGCTCTTCCCCCGGCCGGCTCCCATGAACAACGCCAACCTCCTCGTACGCTCCCCTTCTTCCCCTTCTCGCATTCCATTGCTGATGATATCACACACACACACACACACACACACACACACACACACAAACGTGTGTGCTGAACAGGCGGCGCGGAAGCTGCTGGATAAAATGGACGCCGACATGGACGGCACGGAGATCTACAGGCCTCTCGAGGAGATTCTCTCTTCCGAGCCCCAGGCCGGCTTCTCTCGCAACGTATTCGTGCTCACCGACGGCGAAGTACGGAGTAGCCACCGTCACGGTTGTAGCCCCAACGAACGGCTAATGGGTTACGTGTATTGTGCCATTAGGTCTCCAACACGGAGGGCTGCCTCAACATGGTAAAGAAGACGTGCAGCAAGTCGCAGCTGACACGCATCTTCTCGTTTGGCATCGGCACCGACGTACGCCCCCCGCAATGCGCCTTTTCAATCACCTGGTGTTTTAACGTGGGTTGATACTTGCCACGCACACAACAACAACAACAACAACAACAACAACAACAACAACAACAACAACAACAACAACAACAGGTGAGCGTCGGACTGGTCCAGGGACTAGCCACTTACGGTCATGGAGTTGCCGAGTTCGTCAGGCCTGTGCGTGACCACTTGCACTATAACGCACTCGCACCTGCGCACGCCAGTAAGGGCGACGGTGTGAAAGAGTAGGCGAGGTGGTTCAGTCATCTCTGACCCGCTACGGTACTGTGCGGGGGGGGAGCAGGGCGAGCGTATTCAGGCCAAGGTGCTGAGCTCGCTCAGGAAGGCCATGCGGCAGCTCATCAAGCCCATCCTCTCGTGGAGCACCACAGAACCCGTTCTCTCGTCAGGTAACACAACAAACGCACACCGCACACGCGCGACACACACACACGCGCGACACACACACACACACACACACACACACACACACACACACACACACACAGAAAGAGAGAGAGAGAGAGAGAGACTCAAGGTGTGTGTCTTTGCACAGATCTACCGGTAGTGATACCGTGCAACGAGCGATGTTCGGTTGTGGCTTTCATGCCGCCAACGATCATGAAGGACACCGCGGGGACAAAGGCTGCCGAGATCGTGCTGACGGCGCAGGGAGGCGAGAAGGGCTACCACCAGTCGTTTAAGCTTAGCGATGCCGACGTGCTCCACAGTGCCCACTTCTCCCTCATTACGTCGGCTAAACACGAAGCTTACGGCGGGGATGGGCGACGTGTTCGTGTGCGTGTGCAGGCGAGGTGGTCCACCTGCTGGCCGCTAGTGGCCTCCTGCGGTCACTCGATGCCAATGGAGCGCAGAAGCACCGACAGCAGATGATTGACCTCAGCACAGAGTTTGGGGTCCTCTGTTCCCAGACAGCCTACACGGTCATCGAGGTATTACTCATCCGATGACTTGGTTTGTGCCTAATCGTATTGATTTCTAAACATTTTGTTGTGGCCCAGGAGCGGGATGAGGCTTTGGAGGACACGCCCGAGCTGGTGGAGGTAACCGCCATCCGCACGGAGGGCGACCAGCAGGAGGCCGAGCGGCAGCGAGCTGCGGCGGAGCAGGCTGCGCGGGAGCGGGACGAGCGGGACGCACGCGAGCTCACCGGTGACGATGCAGTCGACCCCTTTGCGTGGGGCAAGTTTGTGCCGAAACTCGACCTGGACTGCGAAGCGCAGGTGGTCGTGCTCGAACCCGGTACGCACCTCTTCAAGGCCGGCTTTGCCGGCAACGATGCTCCGACCGCCGCCTTCCCGCCGCTCGTCGGCCGACCGCGCCACACAGGTTTGCCCAGCTTGTTATTTCGCGATTTTATTCGAATAATGATTATTCAACGATTCTAATGCGTCGGGTTTGCGTAGGACTGATGATCGGCATGGCCCAAAGGGACACGTATGTCGGCAACGAGGCTTCCAGCAAGCGGAGCATCCTCACAATGGCCAATCCCTTCGACTCCGAGCTCTCTGGCGCAAGTATTGCCCCGCCTCCCCGATTGCTTACCGAGTTGCCAAAGGTAGTGCGATTGTTGATCACGTCTCTCTCTCTCTCTCTCTGTGTGTGTGTGTGTGTGTGTGTGTTCGGTGATGATGTGGGGTGTGCATTGGAGGCTGCGCGCCGTCTCGATCAGGCAAGTCAGCGATGATCGGCGCCTCGACTGTCGATGCGTCGGTCAAGCTCACCCCGGCCGAGCAGAACAAGATGGACGCCATCCTCTTCTGCCAGAACGCCGATGGCAGGTATCCACAGCCTTCCTGTTCTATGTACTCTTCAATCTCGATGTGTGAACAACTTGTTTGTTTATCGTGTATGCAGCTGGGAATTGAATTCTGAGCTGGCGCAAGCTTTGGGTAAGACTCTGGCCGATCTTGAGGGCGCCATGCCCGCCGAGGCGGCAAAGTCGCCGGAGGCTGCCAAGGCGTGGGCCACGGCGCTGGCGCTGGCGGCGCTCGAGGCGTGGTTCAAGGCGGTCGAGGATGAGTGGGAGATGATCGTGGAGCGTGCCCAGCGCTTCCTCGCCAAGACCGATAGCCTGGAGCTTCTCTGCCTCGCCGCCCAGTATCTCCAGCAGCCCAACTGAAGGAGCTTTGTTCAGCCGGGGTCGGTGCTTTCTGCTTGTACTCTCGACATTCTATTCGAGCTAAATCGCTTCAGCTACATGCGTAAACGGGGATCGCACGGCGTGGTAAACTCTTAGTGCCTTAGTAACCGCACTCGCTCCCTATTGGCACCGTTACCAGTGAAGTGAAAGGTGTCGGCATTTATTTTTTCCGTTACCTTTGTTCCTGAAAACCCGGTCAGGGCTGGCTTAAGTACGCCTGGCGCCTTCCTCACGCAGGCACCACAACCATCATGGCACTTAACAAGGTGATCCTGAAGGAGTTTCAACAGACCAACTTCCAATCGTTCTCCGACGGCCAGATCACAATAGAGTTTCCAGATGAGAACGACCTTACGCAGGTGACAGTGACGATCACCCCTACCGACGGCTTCTACCAAGGGGGTCGGTTCCAGTTTGGCATAAAGCTCCCCGCCGACTATCCACGGGCCGTGGCGGCGGTCACCTGCAAGACCAAGATCTTCCACCCGAACATCAACTACGAAGGCTGCATCTGCTTTAATATTTTATCTGGTACTCGTGACCACCTGGCTTTGCCCTTTGTGCACAACTTTGTTTACATTATTAACGAATCGAAAAACAGATGAATGGACTCCTGACGTGCGGTTGGTCGACTACGCCCACTCCCTGCTGTGGCTTCTCTACCAACCTAACCTCAACTCACGCTTGAACGGCGATTGCCCCAACGATGAAAGAGAGTTCCACCGACTGGTACCGCTGCTCCAACTTCTCTGTTTCTCTGTTGTACGAGTCTACATGTCGGCTCACCACTGATCCGGACCCTCAGGCTCGGCTCTCGCTGCAAGGGATCAGCATTGCTGGGCAGAGCTTCCCTCAGATGATCGAGAGACCTCCGCCGGAGCCCGAGCCAAGCCCTAGCCGGAGCGTGGCAGAACTGGCCTCCCTATTCTCCACGACACACTCCCCTCCAATTACTACTCAGCGCCGAATGACACCACGCACAAGGACAGAGGTTACCCCGCCTGCCGAGGAGAGACCCGCCACCGAGGTGCCGCGACCAACGCCCAATACTCTCACAGATCGGAACCCTCTTCGCTTTGTGCCTGTGGCTGCCGCGACTCCGGTGGTACGGCAGATGAGGACGGCACCACCGCGCAGTTGGCCGATGGTGTCTGGAGGCGTGCGCTTCATCAACGGTGCCCGCGTGTACTGACGATCATACTCCCAAGTACTCCAGTTGTACATACCATACGATAGTGCCCTTTATCCAATCAATTGAGCATGTCGCTTGTCAGAAGCTTTGCAGGCCGGTCGGCCGCCAGAGGAGGCAGCCGGGCGGTGGCTACGCGGCGGCCACCAGCGGCCAGGCCGCAACATGACTTGCACACATTCAAGTCCCGCTGTTTCGACAGCCTGGCCGCAAGCTCAAGCATAGGAAATCGAAACATGAAAGAACACGAGAAGAAGACCAAGATGAGTTGTGTAGACATGCAACGAACGATCTTTACTGGTGTATAGACACTCCAGTGGCCCTGTACATTGGTTTGAAGGGGATCATAGGTCAAGCGGCGATAGTTCGGGCTAGTGCTGATTGCCCTCGGACTGCTTGTTACCAAGCACGGTGCTCACAAAGTCGACGACCGCCACCTTGTCCCTGGATAGAACGAAACGTGAGCAACCAAAACAGACATCGCACGATGGGAGCGGGCCTACCTAGCCGCGCCAAACGAGGAGCTGCGCGATCGGCCCTCCACGACACAGCGAGGGCTCTCGAGGGGACTGCGCCAGCGAGGGGAAAAGAGCCTTAGTCGCGGACCGCCACAAGTGAGATGCCGCCAGGCTTACCTCTGCGCGCTGTAGATGGGCGCTCGGGCGTCCACGAAACGGCCCCGGTCGTTCGCCTCCCTCTTCTTCTGCCCGCCAGCCTCCTGCTTCGTCGACTTGCCGTCGGTGGCGCTCTCCTGCTTGTGTTTGGCGACGACAGGCGGGGTCTGCTTCTCGGCCTCGCCCTCCAACACCACGAGTGAAGGGATAGGCCTAGCCGAAGGACCCGACTCCTTGACCATGCTCAGGTCAATTCGGCTAATCTTGAGTCGCTCCCTGATGCTGCTCCGTGCGTCGTTCTCATCGCTGCTCGTGGCGGTCTTAGCTGAAGCCAGCCTCCGCTCACACTTCTCCCCGCTATCGACGTCTTCGTTGTCGCTCTCGCTGTACTCGCTGTCCTCGTCTTCCTCTGTATCGCTCTCCTCCCCTTCCTCTTGCGCCTGTGGACGGTCGCCCTCCTTTCCGCCACCGTTCGCCGCCGCATCGCTGGTCCTCGTCGTCCGGCGAGGCAGCTTGCGCTCCTCCTCCATGGTCATGAGAGAGTAGTAGATCTTGCTGGCGGCCGCCGACTCGCGCGGTGACCCTGGCGACAGACGCGAACGCGGCGACAGCAGCGAGGCCGAGGCCGTGGGCGACAGGAACGAGCGCGGCGAGACCAGACCCGCGCCTAGTCCCGCGGGCCCGCGCGGCGATGGGTCGGGCGAGGAGAGCTGGGGCGAGTGCCACAGCGCCGGCCGCGCGCGCAGATGTCCGGGCGTGGGCCCGCGAGGCGAGGAGGAAGAAGAGACGCGAGGTCGAGTGGGCATCTCACAATCGGCCCCGCCAGGTATGGCAATGAGGCAGTCGGCGTTGTCTGGGTTGACGAGCGGGCGCGGTAGGGCCATGCGACGCGGCGACGTGGTGTCGTAGCGCGGCGAGGGGATGGTGCGCGATGGCGTGAGCGCTGCGGACAGGTTCAGGTGCGAGTATGGCTTGGGCGACGAGGTTGATGACGCCGAGGCTCGCTCCCGATGCAGCAGCATGCGTGGGGAGATGAGGCCTGTGTGGGGAGAGACGAAGAACTCCAGTGGTCTGGTCATCGAAAACAAAACAGCGATGAACGGGAAGCTGTTTCGTACCTCGAGGCGACAGGTAGGAAGAAGAATTGGTCGCAGTTGGAGCGTAGAGGTTCCATGGGTGCTTCTTGATAGCAGCGAGATCGAACCGAAGCGCCGGATCGACCTGCGCAGAGGAGGGTGGAACACCAGCGGTGAGACGAACGAATGCTTGGACACACGCCTGCATCGGCTTCGGCCGAAGGCGCGCTGGAGAGCCATAGCTCTCTTACCTGCAGCATTCCGCTGATGAGCGCGCGAGCTTGAGAGGAGAGGTGGTCGGGGAAGGCGATTGCGCCGCTCAGAATGCGCTGTCGGGTCGCCTCGTCTGTAGCTGCCTGGAAGGGCGTACAGCCGCAGAGCATCTCATACACTGTACGAAACACAGAGGGCAGCCGGCCTGACAGAGTGAGACAGGCGCAGCGTTTGTGGATTCGGCGGCTGCTTGCACGCACGCGAATGAATGGAAGCGTACGCAGGACGCCGAGCCCCCAAATATCGATCTCCGGCCCAACGTAGGCCTGTTGCTTGATGACCTCGGGCGCGGCATAGAGCAGAGAGCCGCAGCACGGAACGAATCTAGCATCATGCGCGTCAAGCACGCGACAACGCGACGAGTGGCTTGTAAGCCAAAGAAGAGGCAAAGAGAGAAAGAGAGAGAGAGACCACGCTCACGACAAGCGCGAACCTTGGCTGCTCGGGGGTGAAGTGCATGCAGAGCCCGAAATCGGCCAACAGCACCGTCTGATTGTCATCGAGGAATACGTTCTGGCATACGTGCACGCAATCAAAGGTGAGCATCATGCGTGAAACTGCGGAGCTGCATTGAAAAGCAGTGAGAAGAGGAGATGAGGCGCACCTCGGGCTTAAGATCGCGATGGGCGATGCCGTGGGAGTGGCAGTACTGGAGGGCCCGCACGAGCTGCCGGAACAGCGGCTGCGCCTCCTGATCGCTCAGTCGTCCACCGTACTCCTTCATCTCGAGCACCCGCCGTGGCGAATGTTGGCCGAGGCGGCTTCCGCGAGGGCTATCGGCTGGAGCGCCGCCCTGGTGCATGCCCTGGCGCTCTCGCTGCCGTACGGCGACATCGGCCTGCTGGTCGCGGACGTTGGCGCCATTGGCGTTGTCAGGCACGCTGGGCTCGCGTTCGTTAAGGAACAAAGTGCGCCGACCGCGTGGTGTGATGCTCTGATCCATGTCATCACCCCACTCGTCCTCGGACATAAAATCATCGTCGGTGAACGTGTACGTAGTTTCGTAGAGATGCTCATAGAGATCACCTGCGTGCGTGGTTTGCGATGTGGAAGCGACAGAGCGTGAGCGCAAGTTACAGTTTGCTCAAGGAGAACCTACCTCCCGTGTTGTGTTGCGTTATGAGATGGTAGTAGTGATCTGTCTCGATGGCTGCCAACGATGAAAAATGAAGCAAAGAGGGAAATGGGGTGAGTTGCGTTCTGCCCGACCATCGAAGGGGAGGAGAAGCATACCATCAATGAAGCCGATAATGTTGGGATGACCGCTGAGCTCCTTTAAGGCTTGTGCCTCCTGCTTGATGGCGTACAGGCCTCCGCAAGTGTCATTAGCCTTCCATTTGCGTTTGTCGATCGTCTTCACCGCGACCTGTCGTGCGGCACCAGGGATCGTGAGCAAGGCCTGTGCATGACCCGCCAGCATATAGCCGTACAGGAGGGGGCACCTTGCGGCTGTGTGGTGGATGGTGGGCAACGACCACTATGCTATCAAAGCTGCCTACCCCAATCTTTCGGTCCAGTTCATAGCCCGGCGGCAGGTTGCTCGCATCAATGCTGCTCTCCTTGCTCATCTGTGTGCCAAGTCGTCAGGTCAGACTTTTGTTTGGTTGATGCAATCTTCAGAAAGCGTTCCACAAAACGTGCAAGGGCACACCGTGGCAAAAGAAGGAGGCTCAAACAAAGCTCAAACAAAGCTCGCTGTTGCTGTTGTGAACAGGTGTTCAGGGCTCGCAGCTTGTGTTTTGCCAAGAGCGTTTCTTGTCTTCTGCGGTTTGGTTGTTGCTCCCGAAATGCTTTCTCCGTTGTGCCACCTGTGGAGCAACCGTGCGGGGCTGTGTCAAGATCGCTGTGCCTGTGCCACACCCATGAGCAGACTCTAGTTGTGTTGTACAATTTATTTCATAAGACGTATCAATTTTCGTTTTGTGCTCCCAAATCCTTCATCCAATTCTTGGGGTCGCTGGGCACCTGGCCCGTAAAGTCAGCGCCGCTGAAGTCGAACCCTGGATAGTCCTTCTGGAACTTTTCAAGCATCATCTTCCTGTCCATCTGGTCTGCCGTGAAAGAGTCAATGGCGTCGCCCTTGAGCAGCCCTTTCCAAGAGTCGTGCGAGATGGCCTTTTGCAACAAGATTCTCACTTCCTTCGTTTCTTTGTCCCTATCCTCGAGCGTCCAGATCGATTCTTTAGCTTTTATCGTGCCATAAGGCTCGCCATCGATTATCGCTTTCGGCTCCCTCTTGAATTTGACCTGGAGTAGGTTGTTCTTTATAACGACCTCCAAGTCCCGGCCACGCGTAGTGATCGGCACAGGCACCGACACCGCCACCTCCTCGATGGTCTGCGTCCAGGTGTAGTCCTTTGCCTGACAGTCTACTGTACCCTGCTTTCTCATCAAAGTCGGCCATCGCGCGTGTTTGTTTTCTCTCTTCGTTTCGCTCTCTTTTTTCTGGGCGCTAGCGAGCAGAATGGTTGCCCTGTGCGGAGCAAGGCTCTTGCGGCCTGTGCACAATGGAACCACACGAGTCGTTCTCGTTCGCAGACGAACTCAATGAGTTTCCTCGTGCCAGCTCCTCCAACTTGAGCATGAGGGGTTCCACACTGCCGCCCATCTTTGAGTCTCCTTCTTCCTCTGCACCCTTCCAGAAGCCAGGCCGATTCAGCAAATGCTGGGGGAGGTGGTCCGGTCGCAGGAGCGGCTGGACGCCCCTGCGCGACTCCACCCAGTGCCGTCTTATCACTCGGGACAACCCCTATAAATTCAATCTCCAACGACGGGGTGCACCCATCGCGCCTCTCTTTGGTGCGGTTCAGAATCTTTTTTTAAAAAAATAATCGATGGTTAATTAATTTTTATTTTATCTCCTGCCAGCCGACTTGTATCACGCGCTGCTGGACACGAAGTGGTGGAAGCTTCTGATCGGCCTCTGCCTCTTTTTCTTCCTCGAGCACCTCTTCTTTGCTTTCCTCTACTACCAAGGTCCTACTGCGCTCTTCCGCCCCTCTCCTCTCCGTCGTCTCACGTCTCCTCCGTCCTGCGGTGTGTGTGTAAGACCGACGCGGCCTGCTTGGACTCAAGGCCGCGGATGAGTTCAGACTGATCGACTTCTGGACCTGCTTCTTCTTCTCCGTTCAGACCATGCAGACCATTGGTCGGTCATCTCCTCTTTTCCTCATGTGGTAAGTGCGCTGATCCTTATGCGTGCCGCCTCGGTCCCTGGACAGGTTATGGTGGCTTGAGCCCTGAATCAGTCTACTGCAACGTGCTGGTCTGTATTCAGGCCTTCTGGGGCATGCTCTCCACCGCCATAATCACCGGTACCGTTTTAGGGACTTTTATTTGATTCTATTTGAAGGTATTTTTTTAATTGGTTAATGGTACTGCCTTTTTGGATCGACGTGGGCTTACTGGGCCAAGGGACGATCTCCACCACTCCACCGCTGCCTCCAACGCAGGATTTGTCTTTGCCAAGATCGGTAGGCCGTCGCGTCAGAAGCGCAACATCATGTTTTCGGAGCTCGCCGTTGTCAACAACCAGGAACGGTGCGTCGCATTGCCGAACTGCTCTTTTCTCCTTCGCCCGCGCGTTTAGTTGCGCTCTCCTGACCCAACTGACAACTTTGTGGCGCTCCCTCCTCAAAGGTATTGGTACGGAAATCCCGACCGCCTATCCGAGGGTTACTACGTGCAGGGCGGCGCGCCCTGTCTCGTGCTCCGCTTTGCCAACACCAGGTATGGTCCCAGCCGACGCTTGACCACTTCTCTCGTGAGGGGAGGTTGATCTGCTATTGTTCCTTCTCCCTTCGCCGCCAGACGAAGCCAAGTGTGCGAGCCCCGCTTTCGGTTGTTGATGCTGCGGCGCGAGCCGGCGCGCGCGGACGAGGAGAGCGAGAGATGGAGCGGCGCCGGGGACGAGGAGGAGTGCATTCGCATCCACGAACTCAATTATGAGATTCACTCCATGGAAAATAGGTGCGTGCCCTTTCTCCCGTTTGTTTGCGTCGCGCTCGCTTCGCTCAACGCACGCAATGCAATGCACTCGTAAGAGCTCGTGGCGTCGATTTCTCGTCGGCCCTCCTCCCGCTTCCGTGGACGGTGGTACACGCCATGGATGAGCGGAGCCCTCTGTATGGTGCCACACCGGCCTCTCTCGCCGCCTCCGACACCGAGATTATCGCTGTGCTCGACGGCACCGACGAGGTAGACTCTCTCTCTCTCTCTCGCTCGCTCGCTCGCTCGTGAAACTGACAGCGCCTGTGATGTGCACTTCTTGTTCGCAGGGATGCTCGGAGCAGTTGCAGGCAAGGTGGTCGTACACCTACAGAGGTAAACTCCAGTTCCAGTCCAGGAAACCAACATCTGTTCTCAACCGCATACCGTACGTGGCGGTGGGCGAAACGGCAGAGATTATTTGGGACGCGCGGTTGGTGCCGGTGGTGAGCCAAGACAAGCAATCGGGCAAGTACGTGGTCGACCTCTCGCGCTTCCACGACATTGTGCCAGTCGCCGCCCAGCCTCCTCGGTTGGCAGGCATGTCTTCCACCAAGGGCAAGCAGACAGGCAACATTCAAGGCGACGATGACCGGCTGATCTGACCAAACAAATTGTACTATCAACAAGTGAGACGCAAGGTGAAGCAATCTGCTTGATCCTTGTGTAGTAGGCCTTGTTGGGCAGGACTGGAGGTAAGCAACTGGAATGAGGGCAGAAGAACTCACAGATTCTTCAGAGGGAATTGTGCGTTGATCTGCTGTCTTACATCAAGCAGACCAGGTGGTCAAGCTTCTCTGCTTCCCCCCCCCCCCATTTGGCCACCTGGCTGCCTATTTGGAAAGGTTTGTTGTGCATGAGGGAGACCATCAGCATTCTGATAGAAGTGGAAGACATGGGGGCAAGGCTGCTGCAGACATTCTGCCCTCTGCCCTTATGCCATTTTTCCTCACAAAGCTTTCAGCTCTTCCTGGGTTTGAGGAAGTGGTGCAAGCTCATGAATCAGGCAGCATGTCAAGCCCACCAAATTAATTAACCCTTCCAATATTGCACCTCTTACAATTAGGTAGGCCTTCCTCTGCTCTGGTGGGAAGAGCTTAGTGATGTTCTCCTTCTTGGCCATCACTCTCATCATCCCTTCCCACTCCTTTGTGCAGAGGCTGGCAATGAGATTGGAGCAGCCTGTTCAGTGAGTGGTCAGTGGCGCTTGCTGCCCTCTCCTCCCTAAACTGGGCCAGCATCACCTGTACACCTTACTCCTTGCCTTGGTTATCTGCAGCATTGTCAATGCCCTGCACCTTGTACAGCTCCCTCACCTTGATGTTCAGACAATTTAAGGTTTGTTATGGTTTCAAAGTGCTTTTTTTAGATGTATTGACTGAGGAAATGACCCAAAAGTTGTGCCCCAGAGCAGCCTCCACCTCCAAGCAACCTATCCCATCAATCTCTCCAATCATGTGCTGACAGGCACTGACACATCATCAGCAGAGTTGCAGCAACACTGGACCAAGTTTGGGCAAGGCGACTTGATCCACAATGCACTGTCTTTGGTACTCATTGTGTGGAATTGCTACCACTCTTCTCTTCACATCACATTTACCTGATGAAAGGGTCAATCATAACAATTCCCAGCTGATTGCCCTCTTGACTTTGGCAAATATCCAGTTATAACTGAGGACCAGACTTTCCTCCAGAATTCAGGACAGGAAGGTGATGACATATGTCATAAGCTGCTTTTTACTCACATTGCCACATGGGTCTGCGCCAACATTTGCACATGGCAGCACCTGATTATCACCAATGGGGCCAATGGATTTCCAAAAATCCTCACCCCAACATTGTCATCACAGACTCTTCTTTCATGCTTACACTGCTTGCATCCCCAGGGCACAAGGTGAAGGCCTGCCAAAAGTTTGTGTGTACCATGGCCAGCAACAGAGCCATCTTACACATGACTGACTGGACAGTGAATGAAGTCTTTCACATACTCCATGAGAGGTGTGGCACAAATCAAGACAAATTCAAGGCTGTCACCAAGGCAGCAAGACAGCTTCTATCCATGTTCAAGGCCTTTACCATCAGCAAGGATCAAGTTGGAGCAGTCAGGACCACAGCTGTCAGTCTACTCATAAGCCACAATGACACCTACATTCTCACTTCAGGCCAAACCAAAGAAGCCCATTTTGGTTGGCATAACATCACAGATGAAAATGTGTGGGTCACCCCAACACTCAGGTTTTGAGCACAAAATGAATTGCACTTCTCTGTAAGCTTCCCCATCAAATCAGCAGAAAATGTTGTATGCCACATGCTCACTTTACTCTGATTTTGCAACTTCATCTTCCCCAGGACACAGGTAGAAGAAAGACTTTTGATCAGGGCAGTCCCAGAAATCACCCTTGAAGAATGCTTGTTTTAGTGCACAGTGATGCTCATCATCTCTGTCATCTCTAAATTATCTCAATGTCCTCATCTTCAGATTTCAGGTATAAGAAATACTTTGGATCAGGATGCTCCCCAAAGTTGCTTCTGCAAACACTTGCTGGAGTGCTAGGTAATGTGCATTCTCAGTGTCATCTACCATGCAATGAGTGGGCTGTCACATCTTTGGACAAGATGGATTAACCTACTGGCAATCAGCAAGAGCATGAAACAAGAGTGGACCTTGGTGCAGGTGGCAGTCAACAAAGTTATGGCAAAGGCCTCTTGTGGTTTCATTACACAGCACCCCCATCGGCGCTTGAAGAATGTGGAAGGGTAGGCAGTGGATGAAATTTGAAGAATGCAAAAATTTGGAAAATGAGCTGCGAAAGTAACCTCTCCTTCGCAGAAAAAGTGCACGATTGTCTCTGTGCCGCTGGCTAGCCAGCCTAGCAAGGCAGACATTGTTTGGCACAAGTCATTAGGGAAAATAATAAGGTCAATATGGGGGAAAATATTGAATAAAGGCCAGTGGGGCCTAAATGATGGGAGTGTATGATCAATGGGGAGAAATACCTTGCCCTTTTAGGTCCCACAAGTCACAGCAAGCTCATAATTCAATTAATGGCATTAATTGAAGATCAGCCATCTGTGGCCAATTTGTGCAGCATGATCTTGTGAGTTGATGCTGTGGTGCCACTTTTCTATGTCCACTTTTACCCTGGTGAAGGCTGTGAAGAAATATTTGGAATTGGATTGCCAGCAGCTTGCCACCACAAAGTGCATTCTGCAAGTGCTGATGGGGGTGCTGTGGCTGATGGTGCTCAATTTTTTTAATTCCAGAGTATACTTCCCCCTTAACCTGGTGAAGAACTCACACCTCAGTGGAATGCACCCTGATAGAAAAGATTTGTGATTCTGAAGGTTACACTGCACAAATTGCTACTGCAGGTCTTTGCCCCAACGGCTTCCCACCTGCCACCTGGGCAATGTGGCCATGGTCAGGCGCTCATCCAACACCACTCAAAGGGCCACCAACATTGCAAACCCCATGGAACCCATTTGGTGGGCTGTTCACCCCCCATGCCATCTGGCATGAGTCCAACCCAGTGGCCAGTTGAACCTCACAGAACCACATCCACATGAAGCTCCTCAAGGCCATACAACTGGCTTGAGGAAGGCACAGAAGATTGCCCATCACCTTCATCCCTGCAGAAGGCAGGACAAAGGGACTCACACAGTGGCCCATGGCACAGCCTCCTCACCACCTCTGTCCCAGTGGCAGCTCACACCAGGGCAGTTAGTTGTAGCTGGTTTGACAATGACAGTCCATTGGCAGACACTCACATGGCAGCAATGGAAGATCAGCAGTTACCAGCTGGTCCCCACTGCAGCCAGCAGCTTCGTGGCCCTTGTTGGTACCAATGCAACTCATGGGGGGCGGGGGCAGAACAGTTTCATGCACATTGGGTGAGGACAGCACCAAGCTTCCTCCAGGAGAACACTGGCAGCGCTGGCATGCAGGCATCCACTCCCTCCATCATTGGCTGGGGTCCCCCAGAGGGGGGGGGGGAGCGAAGGCACACTCAACCAGTGGGCAGCCAAGCCACTCAGTCAGTTGTCATAGTGGTCCAGACATGGCTGAACCTACTGGGCCACTGGCCATGAGTTAGTTTCTTAGTGATGGTGGGGAATAACCACAAGAGCTTGCCATAGACATTTCTGGTTGACTGGGCCAGTGAAGAAGTGTGCATAACATTGAAAAGTAAGAAATGCCAATGTTAAAGTTCAGACCTAGTGTGAAAGTCAGAAACTCTAATGTTAAAGTTCAGACCTGGCGTGAAAGGCACCAAAAAATTGACCAAAAGGGGGATGAATCTGGCAAAGAAGGTCTTCATCAAATAAATAAAAGCACCTTTTATTGTTCTCATCCTTTACCATCATAAACAGGCTAATGGAGACTCCTATCAAGATTCAGCAACATTGGGGCAAACATTGGCACTCCAACATGGCACACTCAGTCAATGACGGTTGACCACAACTGGGTGCAACTGGCAAGACAGCAGAGGCATCAGCCACAACACCAAGTCTTCTTGCCTACGCCCACCAAGTCCAGGAAGCAGGGCCTGACTTGGGCACAATCCTCCAAGCCACCCTCAAGCATTAAGACATCATCAACACTGTGTTGCCGATGCTCTACAAGATCAGCACACCCTGGGGTGGACCAATACATTTTGTCAACACAGATAACACTGTTTTACCTCAGTGTACAGAATTTGAAGCTTTTGTTTGAGGCCTTGTCAGATTTGAAGTCACCAAATAGTTTTGTGGATGTGTACAGCCCTGTGCCAGTGGTGTGCACACATTGCAATGGCCTGTGCTACGAATTTTCAGGCCAACTTTAATGCATGTCAAATAAAGTCACTTTTGCAGTGTAGGTCTCATGTGGTTGTTCAGGTCAAGTGAGACATTGGCACACATATTAGCTCCATAAGTAATGGCAACAAGCCCACCAGCAGGCACCAGGTGGAAAGGATCCATCATCATCTTCCTCTAACCAGTTGAGGAAGATTTGTGGCCTTGTGCACTTCACCAAACACTTTCTTTTTCACCAGACACTACTATGAAAGCACCATCAGTGGTGAGATCACAGGTGGCCTTGCCTGTTAGGGCGAGGCCAGCATAGTAAGGTGGGTCAAGAGGCTCAGCAGGAATAGTATCATGGGCTTGAGAAGCAGCATAGTTGTACCCACCGAGATGGTTCACAAGTAGGCGCTCATGAGGAAGATTATTGAAGAGAGATACCATGTGCTCATAAGAGGCCTGGAGCTGAGCACAGTTGTTGAGGTCCATTAGGGCATGCAGGGTATCCTTGAGAGTGGTTGGATCAAGCTGAGCAAGGACAAGGGGGATAGGGCCATCAGTGGGATATGTCTCAAGGAAATGGTAGGGGCCAGCCCTTGCACAAAGCCATCCACAGTAAACACGCAAGGATTGTACTTCATGCCCACAACAAATGTGGAGAACATCTGATCAATGTCCTCATGGGGGCCAGCAGGAACTTGTTCTTATTCTCATGGCTGCAATTATCAAGCTGCTGGTATAAGGTTGTAGGCTGTATGCCTGCTGCTGGGCTTGCAAGGTGGCGAGTAAGGTGGTGGTGCAGCAAGGAGAGTGCAAAGTCTGGGCCACAGCCAAACTGCCATGATTAAGTGAGCGTCTCTTGAGCCATGTAGCATCACCTGTGCATCTTTGGCCTGTGTGTCTTCTGCGCCTGCTGCAGTTGCCCCACCCATTGGTACAGGCAACATCATGTCCTATGAACAGGACAAGAAGAAGGGGGCTCAACTTGATGCCACCTCATGAAATTTCTCATGCTCACACAGTTACCCTTCAATACGATCAATAAAAATAGAGCCACACATTGTGTTTTGCAACCTGATGCTTGGGATAAAATCCATGCTGCTACCAAACTGATCTGGTGTGAGGTACAGAAACAACTGACCACTCAGACCATGTCAACTGAAACATCTGAACTTTTTTCCTTGCCAACCAAGGAAGGGGAACCTTGAAGATAAGATGTTTTGGGGAATAACCCAAATCAGGGTAGGTGAAGGGCAAGTGTGTCAGCCAGCTCACTGTAGACCCATAAGGGCAGGCGCCGCGTTACCTCCAGCCGCATTTCCGGTTGCATTGGCTGAGTCGAACGCGGCTTGTCTATGGGAGCGGGCCTCCCGTTCTCGTGGACAGTTGAGAGGTGATGGTGGCGTCGTCCTCCCATGCCGGCATGCATGCCTTCCGCGAAGAGATCGATCGGTGGCAGCGAGGCAGACTTGGGCCGCTTCTCCCGCAGTGCTTCCTTCTGCTTCCCTCGTTCGTTGTCCCCCTCTCCCTCGTCTCTGTCTCCGCCGTGGTTCGCCACGCCCCCATCTGTCTCGAAGACAGTTGGTCGTAGCTCCGCTGGAGACGGTAGGTCGCGGACGACAGCCATGCCAATGGAGCCGAGCACAATCTGGAAGAGCTGGAGGTAGGTGTCGTTGCGGAGCATGCGCTTCTCCTCGGCCTCGAGCGCAACGGGCGCGTAGAAGTCTGAGTCGCGGTGGGCCACCTCCTTGAGCATGTCGACGAGGAAGCCCATCTTGAACTGCAGCTCGCCCGAAGTCGCCCGGTCGTGTCGCCCGTGGCTCCCCAAGCGAATGAAGTCGCGGTAGGACGATGATGGCGCCGCGGCCTTGGCCTCCTGCTCCGCCCGGGCGGCCTGGCGCTCGCGCTCCTCCTCCATCTCGCGCTGGTAGACGCCCAGGCGCTGGCGCACCGACGCTACGGCGATCTTGAGGTCGTTCTTGATCGTCGACAGGGGCACCAGCTCGCCGCTGGCGTTGCGGAGGTTGGGGTGGAGCTTCATCACAAACTCCATCGCCGCCTTGAGCTCCGTCAAGCGGTACCCGCCCTCTGTGTGGACGCAGAAATTTCGGGTGGTCAGCCTCCTCCGCGAGGGTGGGCGTTAAACTGGCCGATCGCTAATCACAATTGGGGGGGCGTGCCAGTCTTGGTGATGGTTTGCTGGGGCAGGAAGTCGGAGAGCATGTCGGCGTGCGCGTGGAGGTTGCTCACCTTGGCCTTGATCACAACGAACACGAACACCGGAAACTTCTCCTCGGCTCCACTACGCGCTTATCCATGAGTGGTGACGATCCTCTTTTGTGTGGCGATTGGGGAGGTAGTGCTTGGCCCGTACATGTACACCAGGGGACCGCGGCCGAGTGACGAGAGGTTCTGGTGAGGTCGTCCGCCCTTCTGCTTCTGCGGCGAGCAGCCCACCAGGATGTGCTTCGAGCAGTCCATCAAGCACTGCAGCTTGCCCCGCAGCGTGTACTCACCTGTGTAGTGACCGTAGTGACCGTACTGGTCGTGAGACACACGTCCATGCAATTGTGTGTGTGTGTGTGTGTGTGTGTGTGTGTGTGTGTGGTGTCGTGTGATTTCGATGCGGGCAGGAGGATTACCGTCCACGCTGCGCAGACTTCGGATGGCGGCGAGGAACGGGTGGTGCTTGGCGTTTTGTCTATGGGCGCATCTCCTCCCGATTAGCATCAGCCAAACCTAAACGAATGGATACATTGCCAAGGAGTGTGCGAGAGCCCACGTACAGGCTGGAGGGGATATCGAGTCCAGAGAGCGATCCGGTGCGCCTGGTTCGGTGGCGCACCTTGGGCGCACTCTTTGGCGACCCGTTGGACACCTTGCAAGCACGCAGATCGATAGACAGAGGGAGGAGAGGTAAGCTTCTCACGGTCGATTGCCCTCTCGCCCCTATCGGGGTACCTCGTCGTCCACCCACTCGCTCTCCCACGCCATCTGAATGCCTAGGTCGCGCGGCATCACGCGCCACAGCGAGTCCAGCTTGGCCTTGAACAAGATATCCTTCTTTCGATTCTGCTCCGCGTGCGTCGGGGCGATCACCGTTGAGTGATTCGCGTTTTGGAATGGTGTGATGATAGATAATAATAATAATAATCATAATAAGAATAATAATAAGCAATATGAATCATCAATATCTGATAAATAAATTGCGCGGCATACCTTGATGCGGTAGAGAGAAAACAAGCGCGGGTAGATGCGTGAAAAGATCACCTCCTTGAGCGCCATCAAGATGAGCCTGTGGTGACGTGTATTCGTGTGCCATAGGAAGCAGTTGAGGTCATGATTGGGGAGAGGAAGTAAACGCGTGGTAATGAGAAGGACGTACTTGTTGCCTTCCTTATCGCTCACGGGAGGCTCCCAGCGCGTTCGCTTGATCACTTCGGTCTGCGCGTAGTCTGGCCGCGTGAAGTGGCGCAGCATGACATTGGGACACGGTCAGAGGTGAGAGAAGGAGGGGGGGGGGGCAAGCTGCGGGCGACCGTACTGATGAATGACGCCACGTCGTCCACGGCCGTGGGGATAAGATGAGCCACTTCGTTCTCTGCAAAATCGCCATACAGGGCCTCGAACATATCTACAAATCTCGCCACGGGTTGGCCCAACGGATGGCTTCGATTCCTGCAGCTCACAAACACACGAAACACACAACACACGGGCGGCAATGGATTAGCACTGCGCTTTTCTGTTGCATAAGATCCTGCCGGTCCAGTACCCAACGAACGTAGCGAGATCAGCAAAGCTGCCGAGCGTAACTGGCGCCTTGGGCGGAGCATCGCTGATAAATGGAGGTGAGGGTGCATTCGGTGGCGTAGAACGAGAGAAAGCCTGTACGTTTTAGAAAAGAAACCCTTCCACTTCTGAGCGCTGACGATGAGGTCACCCTCACCCAACTTGTTGGCCGTCTTGAGTGCGCTGTCCAACAGACGCTGCGACGACCTGATAGCGAAGGGTCGCCGTGAGCCACCCGTCTCACCGCTTACCAGAACGGGGAAAGGGCATGAGTACTTGGTGGCCTGCGCGAGGCTGCCCTTGGTATAGGTGGCCTGTGAGATCTGATCGCCCTGCCAGAACCCGACCACTACGTCGCCGTTGGCCATGCACAACCGGCCGTCCCCTCGCCGGCCGTCCTGCCACCACGTCCCTACGCACACGCCGTAGGAGCAAATTATTTGGTCACGAAAAATCATAAAAGAGACTATTACAATTTTAAAATATAAGAAAATATAAGATAATATAATATAAAAAGAATGCGGCATACCTTCAAAAACGGTTCCCTCATTGTACTGAAACGTCCCGTAGCCGTGGCGCTGGTTGCTCTGCCACATGCCTTGATATCGCTCTCCGTCGGCAAACACGTACATGCCGTACCCGCTCCTCTGGTCCTTGTCGAACGTGCCCACGTATCGCGCGCCCGCGGCGTAGTGCATCTCGCCCTACATGAAGAGGGAATTGGAGGGCACATCAGCATCAAGTGTCATCAAGAGGATTTCTCGTTCTTCGTACCTCACCGGATCGACTGACGATGTAGTCAATGGGATGGAGTGTGGAGCTGCTCTGCGCGTGGAAGACGATCGAACCAAAGTAGGAGTCCCCGTTCTCGTAGGTGATCTTACCCCTACCCTCTGCGCATCTCATTGCCATCCATGTTTTTCACTGTAGGTGTCAGTCGCCAAGAGAGAACAGTGCGGGCGGTGAGCGTGGAGGTGCGTGTACCGGGCATATCATCGGTCCAGATTCCCTCAAACTTGGCCTTGTCGGTGAATACGAGGCAGCCGGGGCCTTCTCGCTTCGCCTGCGCCCATATGCCGTCAAAGTAGCGTCCGCTCGTCCATGTGTATCTTGATGCCGATCATACAACGGGGAGCAGCGTTCAGAAGGCGCCTCAACCATACGCGTGGCCGAGTGGAGAAAGAGGAAGAGCGGTGAAGTTGTACCGGCCGTTGCCGTGCCGCATGCCTGCCTCCCACGCCCCTTCGTACTTGTCTCCATTTCCATACCTGAAGTGAAAGGGCAACGGCGGTATTAGCACCGTAGAGACAACGAAGCGATGTGCGGAGGGGGTCTCGACCTGACTGTTCCAAAGCCATGTTTGAGTCCGCTTGCCCAGTCTCCGAGGAAGCTATCTCCCCCGGGGGCCTCCTCCTTGCCGAAGCCATGCACCTACGGTCCGAGGTCCCCAACGATAAGCAGCAGACGTTGTCTGCGCGTGTGTGCGTACGGTGAGGATTCAGCTTACCACGCCGTGTACCACATCGCCGTTGTAGATAGAACCTCCTGGCAGCAGCACGCGTTCGTGCTTTACAAATGCCCACACCGTTTCCTTGGCCACCGCTTCCAACTGTGATGTTCCCCAGTCGGACAATTGCGCGCGCACGTACACGCTTCAGTTGCGTCCAGCTGGGGAAAAGCTAGTGTCCGTGTACGTGCGAGTCTCGTTCGTCTGAGCCCAAGTGCGCCGGTAGGACCACAAGCGGGTTGTCGTCCTGTTTCATGCCGGCCTTCAAGTTCAGCATCCACCTGCAGAGCGGAGAACACCGGGATGGACGTTAAGAAGAGGGAGCTGGGAGCTCGATCGAGTTGGTGCACCAAATACCGCACGGCGTTGGCGTTCTCTGCCTTGTCTAGGTCGCTTTCGTAGGGCGAGAGGAGCACGTGCACGACAATGACCCTCGTCTCTGTGCTGAGCCTCCGTTGGATGAACTCGGCCTCTTTCTTCATTCTGCGACAGGACAAGATATCACCGTGAGTGGCACCAGTGAGAGGCCACTCTCGGCTGTGGCGAAGGTTCACAGTGAAAGTGTACCTGGCCTCCTTGCGGGAGAAGGCGTCGGCCCAACTCTGGTGGGAGAAGCAAAACCAGACGGCATCGAGCTTCTGCCTCTTGTCCTGGACGAACTGTAGAATGGCGTCGTTCTTGCGTCGCCTTCGTACGGTGTTCTCCAGCTCGGCATCGCTCACGACACGCGGAGACAACGGCGCGACACCGTTCATGAGCATCTTCGACGTGGCTGAGGCCATTCTGCGCACAGGAGAAAGGTAGCCAGAGAAGAGTTTCTCGCCTGATTGATTATCGTTTCTAGCATCTGCCGCATCGTCTGCTTCTTCACCTTCATCCCAGTTGATCTCCTCATCTTCGCCATCGTTTGCAAGAAATCGCTCATCTATAATGAAATTTAGCGATTGGCCGTGTGATTGGATCTTTTCTTCCACAACTAGACGCGGTTGCTCGCCTCCCGTTACGGTATCACCCTCTTCCACGGCTCTGCGAATCAAATCATCCTTGTGCAACATCGCCCCAAGCAATGCATTGCAGCTCGTTCGTTCTCCCACAACGAGCACGTGAAAGGTTTCGCCTGGCGGCAGCTTCCAGCCGTACTGTTGCAGGGTTGAGGTGCTGGTCATCGCGCTCCAATCTTTGTGCAAGAAACCAAGCCAATCCTTGTGCTACGAAGAGACAGCACACAGAAGCGAGGTCCGGAATTCAAAACATACGTGCACGGAGGCACAGGCATGCCAAGCGTTCCTTTCGCATGCGAACCACAAGAAACCACTGCCGCGTTGGTGAACGTCTTCGGTCCGAATGGAGGTGTGGAGTGGCCAGGACAGTAACCCTGCCGCCTGCCTGCAACGTCACGATACAAAGAATGCGAATCGATTTTAATTTCCATCAGAAAGGGTGAAAAAGATTTTTTATTTTTTATTAAATTGAATACTGCACCTGGTTTTATCCGAGCGCCGGTTCAAGCGAGTAGCGGTTGCAGCACGTTGGCTACGTGGCCAATGGCTGGAGCTCCGAGAAAGAAAGGAGAGGAAGCTGAAAGAGGACTACTTACTTTTTACCACCACTACCGCCGCCCGAAACCAAAAGGAGAAGGAGAGAGAAGAAAGGGCCAACGCTGTACGTCCTGTTCCTTTCTTCAGAGTACGCAAGAGTAGACAGGTACCCTTTTCCGCCTCAGCTCCCTACCTTTTAGAAGGTAAGGCTTGGTCCGAAGTTGAAGAGGCCTCGAACTCGTAGCGGCTACGAGTTGTCTTATTCCAGATGAGGAGGCGCCCTAATTAGAAACTTGTATGAACGATTAGCAACAGCATCTGTTAACCCGAACTCGTTTCAGGTCGAAACCGCCTTTGGAGAGGCACGTTGGGCTCGAAACAGGATGTCACAAAACGAAGACAGCGACAAACAGCAGGTTGGCGTGGGCGATAGGTCTCCGCAGCATCAACACGGCCACGGCATACTCCAGCAAGGCCAGCCACAACAGGGCCAGCTGCAGCCTCCGCTACCGCTCCACCATGCTTTGCACCACGGCCAGCACCACGGCTACCAGCTCCAGCATCCACACTCGATGCCTCCGCACATCATGCATCACCATCACGAGATGACCCCCGATGGCAACGTGCTCTCCAACATCAGGATCATGCCCCAGCAGCCCAATGCGACCGTCATTCACCACCAGATGCCCCTCACTTCCCGCATGACTGTCACGAGCATGGAGGCTGTCGACGGCGCCTCCAGTGAAGAAGACGAAGACGACGATGGCGAGGCCGGCGAGACGCCCACCAAGTCCAAGGCCGTCGCTGGCTCCAAGCCCATCTCCAAGATCGGCAAGAAGAAGACTGGAGGTACGGGACGCCGAAGGATAGACATCAAGTTCATCGAGAACAAGAGCAGGAGGCAAGTCACATTCTCTCGACGTAAGCGCGGCCTCATGAAGAAGGTACGAATTCGTTTTCCCCCGACTTATCCTCGACGTCTGCTAGTCGAGGCTTTCCTTCGCAATCTGTTTGTACCAGAGAAGAGGCTGAAACGTATGCATGCTAATGCTCGTCATTGTGAACGTTGCAAGGCGTACGAGCTCACAACCTTGACTGGCACGCAAGCGTTGGTGCTGATTGCAAGCGAGACGGGCCACGTGTACACGTTCGCCACGCCGAAGCTGCAGCCCGTGGTCACGCTGAGGGAGGGTAAGGAGATTATTCAGTCCTGTCTCAACGCTCCCGAGAACAACTATCCGACGTCGGACTTCATCGCCAACAGCTCCAACAATCACGGTCAGAATGTTGCTGGCGGGCCCAAGCACGAGCCTCATGGTACACCTAACACCCCTGTACAAGAGCTTCTAAGAGCATCGAGCGTACTTACACTCGAACCGCCGATTTCTCTGTACAAGCAGGCTCTCCTCAGCAGATGCAGGGTCCTCCTCACGGACAGCATCCTCATGCTCACCAGCACCCGCATTCGGAGATGCTCAACAACATGTACGGAGCGCCCGGCATGCAGCCCCACGGCCACGGCGGGCACCCGCACTACGGCCACCAGGGTCCGCTTCCTACACACTCCCTGCCTCGTACGTCCAGTACTTTGCACGCTCTGATCTGTCCATGCTAAACTTGCGCTTCTGCACGTGATCCTTCTATTGCAGCGTCGGGCTACCCTCCGGATATGTACATGAACGCTGGTCCTCCGCCCATGGGTGGATACTGATGGTACAGACGAAATCGAGCGAGGTGGCAACGCCGCAGAAGAGAGCTACGCGCAGCCACCCTCCTTGTCCGTTTGTTTGTTTGAGTTTGCCACCGAGCAGTCTGCCGTTCCAGTGGCCTTTTTCTTTTTGCCTCTACGCACCTCTTGTACACACCTCTCGGCAATCGAAAACCCCCCCTACATCTCGCCCTTCCTTGTCAAGTCTCCGACCAGTGGTGTCTTGTGGCCGCGTCACTGTCGTGAAGCGCCAAAAAATGACATCGAGTGGCATTGGGTGGGTTGCTTGAAATTCGGGGGAGCGACGCGAAGCTGTTCAACCTCGCTCGGCTTTCGATCTATTGCGCAGCACCGACAACACAGGAACGGTAGCGAGACCTCAACCCAAGCACCTCGCCCTTATAAATCGCGCCGTTGACGGAGGTACCGCCTGTCCTCGCTCACCTGCGACCGCACGCCGCTAATCTTACTTGTATATCAGCTCAAGTTAAGCGAAGATGAGCAGTCGCAAGGGGAGCCCCAAGATCAGCGCATTCAATGACAATTTCAAGAACAAAAAGCTGCACTCTACCTTCAAGCTGCCTGAGACAGATAACTTCATTCGCGGTACTGTAGGAGATTAATTTGGCTTCGAATTTATCACGATTTCTTACAATTTCTGGGTACGTGCCATTTACGCAGATTTCCCGTGCTCATTTACTGAGACCGAGGAAGGTCTGGGCGACGTGAATGGCCGCATTTTTGTGACCTCGGGTCACCTTTGCTTCGATGCCAACGCCATGGGCAAGAAGATTCAGGTTGGTGCCGTCGCGCGCTGTGTCGCGCAAATGTAGCCCAATTTCGCGTTCATCTTAACGCGTGCACATGCAGAAAATCTTTTCGTGGAATGACATCAAGGCGCTTGACACCACCAACGACGAGAAGCTCCTCGTCACCATCGGCGATGAGCAGGTACCGGTTCCCTTCGCCCCACCGCTCCTCTCGTACCACACGCGTGTGTGGGCTCACCGGAAGCCGTGTCGCGATGCACTGCAGCTCGCCTTCCCCAAGTTTGGAGCGCGTCTCGAGGAGGCCTTTGAGTGTATCAAGGAGCAGTGGCAGCAGCCCCACGATGCCCATGAGACCGCCTCTGACCCCGACGCTGCGTCCGCACCGGCCGAGGGCGACGCCAAGGCCGCAGCTGCCGACGGCGAGGACGCGCATCACCACGATGACGAGCATCACGAGGAGCACGACGAGGAGCACCACGACGAAGACGAGGAAGGCGGCAAGAAGGGAGGCAGCCGCCGACGCAGGCGACGAAGGGGCAGGGGCAAGAAGGGCGGCGACCACGAGGCGGAGGAGGCCGCCGCACTGAAGAAACAGGAAGAGGAGGCCGCGGCCAAGAAGGCCGACGAAGAGGCCGAGCAGAAGCGGAAGCATGACGAGGAAGAGCAAGAGAAGCAGAGGCAGGAGGCCGAGGCCGAGAGGAAGAGGAAGGAGGAGGAGGAAGCCGAGGCCGAGGCCGAGGCCGAGGCCGAGAGGAAGAGGAAGGAGGAGGAGGAGGCCGAGGCGGAGCGGCTGAGACTCGAAGCTGAGGCCGAGGCCGAGAGGAAGAGGAAGGAGGAGGAGGAAGCCGAGGCGGAGCGGCTGAGACTCGAAGCCGAGGCCGAGGCCGAGAGGAAGAGGAAGGAGGAGGAAGAGCGGCTAGAGAAGGAGAGGCAAGAGGCCGAGGCCGAGCAGAAGAAGAAGGAAGAGGAGGAAGCCGAGCAACAGCGGCTCGAGGCTGAGCGGCTGAGACTCGAAGCCGAGGCCGAGGCCGAGAGGAAGAGGAAGGAAGAGGAGGAGGAGGCGGAGAGAAAGAGGAAGGAGGAGGAGGAGGAAGCCGAGCAAAAGAGGCTCGAGGCTGAGCGGCTGGAGAAGGAGAGACAGGAGGCCGAAGAGGAGGCTCGCAGGAAGCGGGAGGAGGAGGAGGAGCGCCAGAGGCAGGAGGAGGAAGAGGAGCGCCAGAGGCAGGAGGAGCTCGAGCGCAAACAGCGCGAGGCTGAAGAGAAGCTCCGGCAGGAGGAGGAGGAGCGTCAGCGCAAGCAGGCCGAGGAGGAGGAGGAGCGTCGGCAGCGCGAGGAGGAGGAGCGGCGGGCCAAGGAGGAGGCCGAGCGCGCGAGGCTCGAGGAGGAGGAGCGCCTGAGGAAGGAGGAGGAGGAGGAGCGCCTGCAGCGCGAGGCCGACGAGCAGAGGGCGAGAGAGGAGGAGGAGCGCAGGCAGGCCGAGGAGGCGGAGCGCAGAAAGGCCGAGGAGGAGGAGGCCGAGCGCAAGCGGGCCGAAGAGGAGGCGGCGCGGGCCGAGGAGGAGGCCAAGAGGCGAGCCGACGAGGAGAGGGCGCGGATCGAGGAGGAGGCCCGGCGCAAGCAGGAGGAGGAGGAGCGGGCCAGGAAGGAGGAGGAGGAGCGACTGGCGCGCGAGGCGGAGGAGAAGAGGAGGCGCGAGGAGGAGGAGCGAGCCAAGGCCGAGGAGGAGGCCCGGCTCAAGCAGGAGCAGGAGGAGCGCGAGAGGCGCGAGCTCGAGGAGAAGCTCGCCCACGAGGCCGAGGAGAAGAGGAAGCGCGACGAGGCCGAGCGCGCGCGGATCGAGGAGGAGGCCCGGCTCAAACAGGAGCAGGAGGAGCGCGAGAGGCACGAGCGCGAGGAGCAGCTGGCCCGCGAGGCCGAGGAGAAGCGGAAGCGCGACGAAGAGGAGCGGGCCAGGCTCGAGGCGGAGCAGCTGGAGCGTCAGGCCGCGGAGGAGCGGGAGAGGCGCGAGCGCGAGGAGCAGCTGGCCCGCGAGGCCGAGGAGAAGCGGAAGCGCGACGAGCAGGAGAAGGAGCGGAAGGAGGAGGAGGCCCGCCTCAAGCAGGAACGCGAGGAGCAGGAGAGGCGCGAGGCCGAGCTCAGGCGCGAGGAGCAGGAGGAGCGCGAGAGACGCGAGGACGAGCAGAAGAAGAGGCGCGCCGAGGAGCAGGCCGAGCTCGAGGCCGAGGCCGCCCGCGCCGTCGAGCGGGCGCGAGAGCTCGAGGAGACCCGGGCCGCCGCCTCCACCACCTCAACTACGACCACCACACCTCGCCATGCGACTCCTACCTCTGTGGTACCACTCCTTTTCTCTCCGGGCGTACAAGGCCCGGGACCCTGTGTGTGTGCATTCTTGCTGACGACGATCGATCGAGCGCAGGAGACGGGCGGAGCATGGAATTCGTGGGTGGGCGTGGCGGCTGCCGTGGGTGTCGTGGCCGCTGCCGCCGTTGCGGCCGTCATCTTCATGCGTAACCCGCGCCAGAAGTAACCTTCTACCAGTCCCCACCCCCCAACCTGTCTTTTCTTTTCACAACCGAAACAACGTGAACAACATCACCCTGGTAGAGGGGCCAGGGGGCCATTTCCAAGAGTAGCAAGAAAACGGCTCGAGTTTGCAGTGTTGAGCGCATGTTGCGGTGCTACGCTCGCACGCTCCTCGCAGCTGTTGTCGGTGATCGCCACCTGCCGTGAATTTGTGGGCCTGACGCGTCATTCAGCTTCATGCATCTTTACTTCTTCAACTTCCGCCCAGTGTCTTGGTCGGCGAGGCGGCCCCGAAGTAGGCCAGCATGGTGTTGCCCTGTACTGGTGCGGCGTTCCTTTTCTTACCCCTCGACGCCGTTGTTGCCGCTGTGGGCGATGAGGAAGTGCTCGTACGGGTTCGCTTGGTGGCGGTGGGGCTGAGCCCGCCCTGCCGTGCGCTGGCATTTGGGCTCACCGGCGGCGACGGCCGTTTCCCGCCAATTGCTGAGGAGGAGGGCGATGTTGGCGATGGCGTTGATGATGACGACACTGACGGTGATCGTTGCACAGACGACGAGGATGAGGCAGTCGAGAAGAAGGTGGCGATGCCTCCTTTGGGCGGCTCCGTCGAGTGGAAGTCGCGAGCGCTCATCCCTGCCCAACGTACCTTCCACCTGGATCGTGGCGGAGGTGAGGTCACGGTCACTCGCGTGTTGGGGGGGGGGAGCATATACGCGCGGTCGCCCACGGTAGAGTTGAATATCTCGAAGGCCAGTGAACACATGGCCTCTACGGACGAGGCCTCCAGGCTGCCGTGACCTTCCCCTCCCTGCTGCTTCGCCCGCAGCTCTCGTGTCCGATCCGTCACCTTCTTCATGGGCAGCGTGTGCGAGCTCTCCTTCTCATTCACAAGCCTGATCGCAAGGCCCCCTTGGTCACGCGTGGGGAGTACAGCACGGGTGGGAGGAGGCGACGTGTACCGAAACGAGAAGTTGAAGGTCCTGGGCTTGCGCCGCCACCTGAGCTCGTCCTCACCGAGTCGCCTGCACAGCTCGTCGGCCAGGTAGCGGAGGATCTTCTTCAGCTGGAAGGCGTCGTTGGTGATCGACGTGAGCGACATCGAACTCATCAGCGACTTGGGCGGACCTGCAACGCCTCGGCAATCGCCATCGATGTCAGCTAGGCTCTCTCCCTCTCGTCACTCGATGCGATGTTGCCCAGAAGGAGGGGAGAGGAGGGGGAGCGGGTCACCCTTGTCCTTGACAGGCTCGTCGTCGATGCCTTGGCCGATGCGGTGCAGCCACCCGGCCTTGTCGTCGCCCATGACCTGCTTGAGCTCAGCCAGCAGCAACTCGTCGGCCAGGTCGGCGATGACCACCACCCGGTCTCGCCACGTAGCATCGTCCAGCAACATCCCGCGCTTCTCCTTCCCCAGCTTAACCCCTGACGGCCACCCGGCTGATCAGGTCGCGCACTAGTCAAGCCTGGACCAAGCCAGGAACTGGGGAGACCCACTCACCAAGCTGGGGGATTTTGGAGGGCGGGAGCCGGGCGAGCATGACGGGGACCGCGCAGGGGAGGACGGTGGTCTGTCCGTTGGGCTTGCTGGCGCTAGACGCCAGCTTGGCCAGGAACTTGTTTTGGGCGACGCCGGCCGAGACGCGCAGCCCTTATCCCACACAAAGAATGAGTGCACGTGGCGCGGCCAACCACTAGGTCGACGCACCACACTTGGCGAAGACGGCTTCGCGGAGAACGGCAGCGATGCGCGCGCCCTCGCGGAGCTGCATCTCCTGTGCGCTGGGAATATGAGACACTGGGCAACGCCCGCAGGTCAGGCGCAGTCCATACGGGAATGAAACCATAACGGTTTCTTACCTTGCCCCTGAACAGTGCCAGGCCACTCGTTCTGTTGCGATGCCATCTGGGAGGCTGTGAAGGATCGTCGAGAAAGATCGTCACCTTACGGCTGGAGTCAGGATGAATCAGGAGAGAAGGAGGTTACCCGGCATATCGCAATCGTTCACCAGCAGGCCGCGCTGCAGCTGTGCGACCACGAGAGACGTCGCGTCCACGTAGAAGTCGTCTATGCTCGCCTTTTCCACCTCCGACGCCGTGGCAGCTACACTCCAGGGAGAGGGGAGGGGGTGCGGTGAGTCATTGGAATGCGGTAAGAAGTAGTGTGGTCAACCTTCCCTGCCGGGGCCAAGCGCGGCCACACTCAGGGCGAGCGTGGAGTGCAAGAGCGCTTGGACGCCTGCAGACGCCTTCTGGTAGTCCTCGTAGGTCACCTTGGACGTCCCTTCCATACGCCGCACGTGTACACTGTATGCCATTCATTCGCATCAGCAGAAGGCTCGCACTACGCGTGGTGAGTCTGAGCGTGTTGTAGTACAGCTTGAGGTCGGGACAGAGCGCCAGGGCCGCCGCCGGGGTCATGTGCTTCTTGACGCCCCTTCGGCGAGCCTCGTAGTCCACCGAGATAATGTCGTTGTGTTGCTGCACCGCCACGGCATGACCCTCCAGCCTCGGGTCCTGGACGCACCCACAAGGACTAGTTAATACCCGCAGAGGTCCCAGGTATTGTGAAGGCGGCATGTCACCTTACTCATTTCCACCTGCACAAAGAAGCAGTCCAAGTCCAGATGTAGCACTACTCGGCTCGCCGCCCACCCCACTTGCTCCTCCGCCACGTCCATCTTCTGCGCAGTCAGCTTTTCTTGGTAAGGTTTAGCCAATAAAATTGCAGTTCGAAAAGAAAAAATTAAGGCCAGAAAGAAACATCATTTCCGTCTTGATCCTCTGGGGATGATAGAGTTCATTTTATTAGTGAACAAACAGGGGCAGACACGGGTATCAAAATACTTCGATACCCACCGACCACCTAAGGAGCGCGTTCTCTTTGAAACAGAAATCGTGCGCAAATGCCTCCTGCGAGCCGACGGTCAGGTGGGCCACCGAACTTTTTTAATACCCCGATCTTATTTTTTACCACAATTAATTTTGAAATAATAATAAAAAAATGAAAAATAAAATCTAATCATTGCATTAATCTATCGTTCTATTTAATCGTTTTTCTTTATTTTTTCGGCAGTGCGGGTTTGTAGGGCAGCAGGGCCGCAAGGTGGTGTATCGACGCTACGCGTCCCTCTTCTTCATCGTTGGCATTGACCAGAGCGAGGTAGGCCCTTGCACCCACCACGCGCAGCTCCGCTGACGCTGCCTCACACGCTTATGTTTCCTGCAAGAACGAGTTGGCTGTCTATGAGTTCATCCACAACCTGGTGGAGATCTTCGACCGCTACTTCCACCAAGTGGTACCATCTCTTCTCTCTCTCTCTCTCTCTTTCCACCGCTTCTTCACGCTGCACAAAGTTAGCACGTACTCACTCCTCTTACCGCTCACGCGTGCATGTGCGGTCTGGCAGTGCGAGCTCGACGTATGTCCTTTCCCTCTATCTCTCTCTTCTCGAACAAGAGTCGCTTACACTCGCCACTAATTGTGCGCAGATCATGTTCAACTTGGAGAAGGCTCACATTCTCATCGATGAGATGGTCGTCAATGGTGCCCTGCTAAACCCTCCCCCGCACACCTCCGCATAGCGCGCCACTCAAGCCTCCCGCCCCCCAGGTTGCATCACGGAGTCGAGCCAGGCCGAAGTGCTCGACCAGCTGGCGCTCATCGACCTGGAAGTTTCAAGAGGCAAGTGAAAGCGTGTGCGCGTTTCAGTGGATTAAACATTCACACAAGACGCGGCCAAACATTGGAGAACGAGAGTTTATTTTGTGAGGCTGGCTAGCTGTGATGACGATGACGGTGAAGGTGGTAACGCCACCATCCAGACCGTTAACGTCAACGGCAAGGCCAATAAATAATGACGGTTATATCACACATGGTAATGAAATAAATAAATAGTGAGAGAGAGATAGGCGTGGAAGGACCCGAGTGTATCTCGGAGGCGCAGGGTAGATCGAGTGAGTCAGCGTTGCGTGCACGGGCGCTCCCTCGGCTCGGCGAGCGGGAAAAATGAACCGGAGGAGAGATTGGCCGTGGCGATGGGGTAAGCTTAGACTTCCTCCTGGGCCTTGAGCTCCTGCAGCTTCTGTCGGAGCTTGTTCTTGATGGGGAGGGAGACCTCGAGCTCCTTGAACTCCTTCTCGGTCATGTTGAGGAAGAAGTCGAGGTCAGTGATGCGGAGGCGCCTGAAGTCGGAGCGCACGTCCTCGAGGTCCTTGCGCTGCTTGGGGTCGTTCTCGTCGAAGACGGTCTTGAGCACGTCGTCGAGGTCCACCATGAGGTAGCCGCGATCGCGTCGCCTCTTCCTATCCTTGTCCTTGTTCTTCTCCGACGCGATGAGCGCCTGCAGGCGGGCCACGGCGGCCGCCGACAGGCCCAGTTTCTTGAGGTCGCCCTCGGTCTGCTTGAGGAACTTCCTGCGCTTGTAAACGTTGCCCTTCTGGAGGGCCTTCTCGACCTCGGCCAGCTCGTCGCAGTCGTTGCGGTCGCCCTCGTCATACTCGGTGCGCAGCGTGTCCTTGAGGTCGTCCCGCAGCTCGCGCAGCTCGTCGTCCGACTCAGAGCTCGTGTCGCTCGAGTCGCTCGACTCGACCTTGCGCTGCTTCTCCGGCTTCTGCTTCTTCTCCTTGGGCATCTTCTGCATGGGTGTGCCGGCCTCCAGCTCGCTAGACCTCTTCTCGAAGCAGCCCAGGAACATCCACAGCAGCGCTGCACCGACGCCAACAACAAATGTCAGCGAGATCTTGCTGTTGCGTGTAATGAGCGCGTGAGGGGGTCACGTACAGTACAGCATGATGAAAGCGAAGAGGGCGGCCTCGATGACGGCCCAGGCGAGGGCGGCGTTCCACTTGGGCGGGATATCGCTGCACTTGGTCTCCGGATCGATGTAGTCGGAGGGCCTCAGCCAGTCCTTCTTCTCCTCGAACTGACGCGCTGTTCACGGCCGCAATCACAGTGGAGAGGACGAAGGTGAGTCATGGGAGGTGCAGATCAGGGAGTGGCCGTCGTGACGTACAGGTGGTGGCGACGACGGAGGCATAGAGGCCGAACATGACCAGCGAGAGGAGGAACACAGGGATGGGCAGCAGGAAGCTGGTCACGATGTTGGGTCGGCAGCAGGTGATGAGCGCGCCCAGGACGGTGACCAGAATGAACGGAATCAGCACGATGCCCACCACGAACGAGACACAACCTGCGTCGGAGTTCAAAAATACTTTAGTTAACCATTGGCCGTTTCTCCGTTGGTTTGTAACCCAACAGTTGCCTAAAGAAACGTGACCTCATAAAGTGGATATAAATTAATCAGCACAAAAGACAAAAACAAATAAAAAGAAGCAACTCCGGTGCTCCACAGGTAAGAAGCTAAAACAAGAAGTAAAGGAGAGCATCCTTACCGGCGGCAAGGCCGAGGTTGGCTGCGGAGTCACGCATCTTGGCATCGTCGTGACACCAACGAAGCTCACCGTCTTCGGAGTCGTTCCAGTTGCGCACGTCAGCGTAGAGACCCACCACGATAGGCGAAATGATTACCGCGAGCACCGCAATGAGGGCCACGAACACGGCCAACGTTCGGTGGAGAATGAGGCACATGGCTAATCGTTTATCGTTGTCCTTGACCTTGTACGTGTGAGGGGTAATGTGTCGTGGGCTCTGGCTCTTGCGGCGCTACCTGTTGTCCTTCTCCGGTCGCGTGTAGGAGTGGTGCAGAGGTGAAAGAGGAGGAGTGATAGAAAAGAAAGACGAGGTACGAGCAAAATGGGTACGCCGCCGAAGTACTGCGCTGTGGAGTTGGAGCAACCGACCAAAATTGTGTGGAGTACTTCTCCTGTGCTGGGGTGGGATCCCGTTGTTCCGTTCGGCCGACCCGAGACTCTCCCTAGACTCGCAACCACGCTTGGAATGTTCCCTGTTTGGTGGCTGGGCGCCCTTGGGATGGCTTGCCGATCCACAGCACTCATCGCCTTTCTGCTTCGCCGTGGGGCCACCCAAGTGCCACTAATTATGTGCCTCATGGCTTTCAAGGAAGGCCAATACCGCACACCGGTTCGGCCAATCCCGTGGGACCCAGGCGATCGGTGGGAGGGATATCTTTCACCACCAACCGCCATGCGGTGCTTTGTGTGTTCCTCGTTTCTCCCTTTCTCTACTGTTTGCCTTGCCAGAAGTAGAACACCGCGGCCGCCCTCAAGGTATTCGCGCTTGCTCGCCCCGTGCGAACGAACATGTTACTCTCGTACTCTTCTTGCCCAACCTCTCTCTGTTTATGGACACCATTCCCACAATTATTGGCACTACACAACACAGCTGTGCCCACGCCCACCACCCACCGCACACGAGGCCAAGTCGGGCGCGCCCTACAGATCCGGATTGACCTGAATGTCGAGCGTAAGAGTCTCGCGTTCGGCCGGTGGCGCTGCTTGCTGCTGTTGCTGTTGCAGTAGCTGCTGTTCATGGTGCAGGTCGTCGTCGTTGGTGTGAATGGCCACCACGACCGAGTTGTCGTTCTCGTGGGTGGAGGAAGATGGCGAGGTCGAAGTGGAGGAGGAAGAGAAGCTGTCGATGAGGCCCCGTCGTTTCTCCTGGATGAGCTCCATGGTCTGTGCGTAGATAGTGTTGGCGATCTCTACGCCTTCGTTCACCTTTGTGACGGCGGTTGCCACGTAAGGGTTCGCCATCGCCATGTTGCCCACCTCCGCCGTCTTCTCCCACGCCCTCTGACTCACCCCGTGTCGCTCTGGTTTGCCGCGAGACAACAGCGCGCGAACACAATAACACGGAGAAAACACATGACACGGATCATGAGTCGAACATGATGGACAAAGGCCAGAGGAGAGAGCGAGCGCAGGGAGAGCGTACGATCGAATGAGTTGATGTAACGGACGGTGGCATGCCAAAAGGTCTCGGCCGCGACTATGGACTCGGCCAGCACCTCGGCCACGGGCGAGTATTCCTACAAGCACAGTTGAACAACATAAGCTATGTGTAACTTTCTCATAAAAATAAAATGGATCCACTGATGCGAAATTGCCACCTTCTGTTCTGGGATAACGTCATCCTCTATTAATTCCAACTTCTCATCCTTGTTATGTTCGGGTTCCATGATCTCTGGCTCAGCTATCAATCAATGAGTGCAGTCACCGCAGCGGAGTTTGCGAAAGACTTTCGAGCCCGCGCAAATTACCTGCCACGTAGGCCACACGTCGACAATTTAAACAGTGTCCGTTCAAAGTCCCCGGATTTATTGGGCGCGTAGGTAGGCCAGACCGCGGCAAGTATGAGGCAGGACGCCCATTGTCCTCAGTCCTTCTTGTCAGCCTTGTTCTTGCCCTCGTGCTTCTCCTTCTTGTGGCACACCTTGACGCACTTCCAGAAGCACTCCTTGTCGTCCTTGTCGCAGGGCTTCTTGTCGCAGTCCTTGCCGCAGTCCTTGTCGCAGGGCTTCTTGGGGCAGTCCTTGCCGCAGTCCTTCTTGGGGCAGTCCTTGTCGCAGGGCTTCTTGTCGCAGTCCTTGCCGCAGTCCTTGTCGCAGGGCTTCTTGGGGCAGTCCTTGTCACAGTCCTTCTTGGGGCAGTCCTTGCCGCAGTCCTTCTTGGGGCAGTCCTTGTCGCAGGGCTTCTTGGGGCAGTCCTTTTCATGAGGCTTCTTGGGGCAGTCCTTCTCCGGCTCGGGCCTGCCGTGCTTCTCTGCTTTCTCAGGTCCGGGGCGTCCACTGCCGTCCGCTGTACTGTGGTCAGCCAAAGCCCACGCACATGCAGTAGAATGAGTAGTGCGGCGTACCAGCGGCGCTCGCCACGGCGATGGCCAGGACGGCGCATAGGAGGAGCAACACAGTTGACAACTTCATCGTAGTTCGCAAGTTAGTTGTTGTTGATGTTGATTCAGTTGGTCAGTGATTGCAGGAGAAGTGTTGACCAGTTTATAAAGGTTGCGTGGTGGCAGCCCAACCAATCAGTTTTCAGAACTGTGTCTTGTCTCCCACACGCGTAAGGAACTGTTTTAGGTTTGTGGCGTGTGTGGGCACGCTTGAGACTGTGCGTGCGAATTTCCAAGCGCGGATCACCGATCGCCCGAGCCACTACAGAGCCCGAGGCACAGGTGACCGAGGGAAGAAGGCAGGGAGAGAGGGTGAAGAATGCACCGTCGTCGCTGTTCCCCCTGCTCCAGCGGTGGCCTATATCCTGGTGCATCAGCGCCATGTCCTACAGCCAGCGTGACCTGAATGACGTCCATGAATTCCGCTTTTGATCTCTTGGTCTTGCCTGTGGCCGTGTTGCACAGAAGCAGTGGGGCCAGAGTGATAAACGTTTTCTAATTGTGAGCCGGTGCGAAGTACTCGCAGCGTGCAGGACTGCGCCAACCCCACAGGTGCCCAAGTTTCTTTCCTGTCAGCTGAGCGTGCCCCCCTCATGTTCACGTTACCTCCGGTCAGGAAGGCGATAAGACAGACTGTCCACACAACCTACTTCCTTCCCTTCTTGTCCTTCTTGCTCTTTTTCTTTTTCTTCGAGTCCGAGTCGTCCAAGTCGTCCTCCCTGTTGTCCGGCGACATCACCCAGGCACCGGCATTATTAATGGAAAAGGAGAGAGACTCGTCTCTGGTAAGCTTGGGAGCACGTACGTGAGGATAACCTGGTGGTAGACGGACTGGACCGGAGCGGCGTGGGCCCTCAGCATGGTAGAGAAGGGCGACCCCGAGAGTGGGTGCTGCAGGATCAAACACCACACACCCCTCAGGATCTCGCAGCCCAAGGCGAACCACTGACAGAGCATGAAGAGGGAGGAGGGGAGAATGGGGTGGCGACGAACCTCGAGGCCGAGCTCGTCCTTGTTGGACTTGATGAGGGACGTCAGCGACTTGTACTCGGTCTTACCGAGCACAAAGCCCAATCCAGCCCTTGCGAAGCGACGGGGAGGAGACGCGTGGGTCAGCAGCGCACTCGTTCAACGCACGCATACACATGCTCTGCCTGGATGAGGAGAGAGAGAGAGAGAGAGAGAACGCGCGGGAATTACTTGTGCTGGATGCGGTAGTGCTTGATGGCGGGCTCGCTGTCCTGGAGGACCGTGATGGCCATGAACCCGGGCGCTTCTGCGCTGTAGCGGATCAGGAAGGTGCCCTGCGCACGATGCGAGACTGGTGAGGCATTCCGTTCGCGAACACGAGAAGATGCCACGACGATGGTGGTATTGGCTGTGTGACGAGGAAGGGCACCTCTTTCTTGCCCACTAGGAACTGCGTGGCCTGGTCCTTGGTGATGTCGCCCCAGAATCCCCTTCACAGACATTGAGAAAGTATTATTAATAATACAATTAACACTCGTAATTAAAAGTAATAAATGAAAAAAAAAGAGAGGAAATATAAATATAGACGCGGCAAACGGACAGACGAGGGGAAAGCGGCTCGGAAGTACTTGATGGAAATGGTCTTGGTGGTGTTGTCGATAAAGCTGGAGTCCAACGTGAACGGGCCGAACCACTCCAGCACCTTGCTGAACCACTCGATCGTCACGGACTCATCACGCGCTGGCGATTGCGAGATGGGTGTTTGTTGTGGTTGGTGTGTGTGTGTGTGTGTGTGTGTGTGTGTGTGTGTGGTGAGTGGGTGCTATCGTGAAGCGAGGGAGTGGCGACATTGAACACGGGAAGCTGGGCGGCGGCGGTTGTGGGTTACCGAGGGCGAGTTTGAGGGCTTTGACAGGCAGCTGCTCGTCAAAGGGCAGCGAATCCTCGAACGAGTAGTTGCAGAACTGGAAGAGCGCCATCGCGAACTGCTTCCACGGGACCACCTGTCGTATCACGCGTCGTGCCGTGTCATGGTGAGATGCCATGCCATGCCATGATGAGCAATCACGAGGGCCGCCACGCACCTCCAGGATCTCGTCGTTCTTCTTGAAGCACTTCTTCCAGAAGGTGCGCCCGTGGGCGTTGGTCTCGCTGATGCTCACGTCCACGATCACTGCCCGAGAGGCCGGTCAGACCCGCACGCGCTCGCGGAGAGAGGGCCAGAGGGGCTGGCGGGCAAGAGGAGGGCGCGAGTACCATCGTCGTCGAGCGCGTGCGAGTCCAGGATCTGCTGGAACGTGGGACGCTTCTCGGGGTCGTAGTCGAGGCACTGCTTGATCAACGTGGCCAGCTGGGGAGGACACCTGCGCAAACGCAGCCACGACGCCAAGCACGAAGAGGAAGATGTGAGGTTCGGTTCATGTCGATGTGTGTGTGACAACGACAAGCAGAAGGTTCTAGGATGGCCTCGTGGCAATACGGCACCTGGGCGGAATGGCGGGCCGCTTGCCATCAATCACGACGTGTTGGTACACCTCTGCAGAGACGACGCACGCACGGACAAACGCATTATTATTATGGAAACAAGAATAATTAAAAAAAAAAAAAAAGTAATAAATGAGCGAGCAAAGACGAACAAAACGCGCACCTTCGAGAGTAGCGAATCCTTCGGCCTGGTAGGGCACCTGGCTGGTGATCAACTCCCAGAGAACAATGCCAAAGCTGTGGTGCAGCGAAACGAGAGAGCGAGAGTGACCATGGTAGGTGAGAATCGCCCATCGCGTCGCCCGGCCGGACACACAAATTTGTATCTCTTCTTACCTGTAGACATCGGCCTTGGGTCCGTAGGGCCTTTGTGAGAGCACCTCCGGCGCCATGTACACTGCATGAAGATGCAAAAACAATCAGATTAATTAGAGATAAAATTGTAAATGGCAAAATAGACAAAATATATAAAATAACATATTCATCAACCCCAACAGGCAGGCAGGGAGGTGTACCGGGAGAACCCGCCTGCCCTCTGTTCTTGTCCGCCTGCAGCACTCTAGATAGACCGAAATCTGCATCCGCGCGTAGCGTGTCGTTGTGAGCGATAAATGCCCACTCTGATGCGCACTCGCGGGGGAGCCATACCGCCGACCTTGGCGGTCCAGTTCCTGTCCACCAGGATGTTGTGTGGCTTCAGGTCGAGATGCCTGGCCGACGTCACGTAACGCACGCGACACCAGTGAGACAATGGGCACATCGGTGAATCGAAGAGGGAGCGCGTACAGGATAGCAGGCTTGGAGAGGTGCATGGCGTTCATGGCGAGCGCCGTGTCGCGCGCGAAGCGCATCCTCCTCTTAAAGGGCACGCGGTTCTTGGGGTCGTGCAGCAGGTTGGACACGCTGCCCCTCTTTTTTTGTATTATTTGGGGAAAAAAAGGAGAAAAGATTAGACTCGGGCTCTAAAATAAGCATGATAAAAAAAAGTTCATGCACAATAACTATGAAATAAAAATTGACGTAACCGTACCTCCATCAGTTGTGTGACCATGACGAGCTCGCGCTCCTTCCTAGAGTCGTCGACGCACACGCCCATGAGGAGCACCACGTTGGGATGGGCCACTTTTCTGCAATGATCGGACCGACGATCGCCCCACCTGTCAGCAGGCGCGTTGCGTGCTGGGATGGGCGAAAGAGCGCGAACGCACCTCATGAGGGCGCACTCGTTCTTGAAGTCTTTGAGGATAGCGTCGATCTCCTCCTGCGACGCCCACTTGGGTGTAATGACCTTCACAGCCACTTTGTGGCCTCGCAGTCTGTGTGCGTGCGTGCTCGGTCACAAACAGAAAACATGGCGCACGCTAGGAATGAGAGAGCGGGTGGGGCCTCACCTGCCCTCGTAGACGGAGCCGTAGGCGCCCTTGCCCAGCGGCACCTCCTGCTTGATCTCGATCTCGTCGCGCTTAAGGTTGAGAGAGAAGAACTCCTGCGAGAACGCCGAGTCCGACGCCTGAGACGACGATGACCCCAGCTGAGCCGAGAGGCTTGAAGGCGACAACATCACGACCATGATCAGTCAAGGAGGAAAGAGCACCGCCAGCCACGACGCGCGCGGGAGGGGCGCCTCACCTGCCCTCGAGGAACGGATTGGTCATCTGGCGCGAGCGCAGCTCAGCAGTGCCGGTCCGCCCGATTCGAGTCTCCACCGTGTTGCTGATCCACGCGGGCAAGACGCAACGCAGGCATATCAGAAAAAGGCGGGGCCGTGCTGCGGCTAGACGGGTGGGCGAGCAGGTACCGAACGCCGACCGAGCCACCAGAACCCGAGCGGCACAGCAGGCTGTCATCGTTCACGTCCATGCCACCAGCCTTCCGCAGCTCCTCCCTGCGCATGTTGATGTCGAAGAGGAAATGAACAAATTGACGCACGCCCCCACCTTGCGAGGCCTCATAAAATCCATTTGAAAAAGGAGGAACCGAGCGTACCTGCGGGCTTGTTGAAGTGTAGCGACCAGCTTCTCGCGCAAGCTGACATCAATGCGCACCAGTTCGAGCTCTTCGTTTTCCAACTGTCTCAATTCATCGAGCATGGCAGGGTCGAACTTGGCTTCGATCGTCTTGGCGACATGGGCAGCCAATTTCTGCTCAATTTGCGTCTTCTGATGTTTCGTGGTCTCGATACTACGCAGAATGTCTCGCACATCAGCGTTATAAAAGGGAGGGTCGTTGGTCCCTCGCGACCCAAGCAAAGCTGCCATCTGCCCTCACGTGAATTGATCGTATGTTGGCCAATTTCCACAGCAAAAACAAAAAACAAGGTGGCTTGGTAACCTAAATTATTGACTGAAATTTCTTTCTGACTCAAGAAAGCTTGAGAAAGCCAGAGAGAAGGCTTCAATAAGCACTTCAACGTGAGGATGCATACCATTGTATGCAGGCCCCTTGTTCAATCCAGATATTGCTAAAAGTGAGTGTAGGCAACCAATAGGCCTACACACTGAATATCTTCACCACAGTGTGAGGAACATAAGTAATTGAAGGATGTGATATGGTGTGTCAAGTGAGAGCTCTACAGCAAGGATGAAGACATCCTCTCTGATGAAGTGAAAAACATGGCTAGTCTGCTTTATGCATTCCCACTTGGAAAAGAAAACAATATGGGGATTTGTTTTTTTACTAACCTTTTATATGAAGTGTCTATGCCAACATATATTGCTATTTTTTGCCACGGTTATCACATCAATTCCGCGGCGTCTCTACCACCCGTTATCCTTCTTAGTTCCGAACCAACCACGCCAACATGAACAAGGCCGGCTCCCCCCTTATTGAGATCAAGGACCTCAAGCTCAAGCTTCTCAACAAAGTGTGTGGTACGCCTCTCTATCTCGCTGCTTCCGCTGCACACCGTTCTGCACCCTTTGGTGGCCCCTTACGTTGTTCTGTCTGCTCTGTTTTGCTGTGCAGCGTTGATGATCCATGAGCCGCGCTACTACGCGCCGGAGCCCTCTAAGACGCAGGCCGAACTGAGCCAGCTGCTCAAGGAGATCGCCGCGCAGGACCCCGAGTTTGTGTGGAAGGTGATTCTCTACGTGCGCGATGACCTCAACATCCGCTCGACGGCCAACTGGATGATGGCCGTCGCGGCCAACCTCAAACCGTGCCACCCGTTCTTCGAGCGCTACTTCTCGAGCTGCGTGCGCCTGCCCAGCGACCTGCTCGACGTGGTCGGCCTCTTCCTGGAGCTGCCCGACCGCTATCTGCCCGATAGGTCCCTCCCCGCCGCCCTCCGTACTGCCGTCCAACACAAGTTCCTCGAGTTCGACGACTACCAGCTGGCCAAGTACAACAAGGAGAACGCCCTGAAGAAAAAGGCCAAGCTCGCCAAGCTCAAGGAGGCCAAAGCCGCTGCCGACGCCGCCACCCCCGCTGTCTCTTCTGCCGCGCAGGCCACGAGCCGAGGAGGTGGTCGTGGCCGAGGTCGTGGCGGCAAGCAGGGAATGACGACCAGGGCAGCCGACCCGAGGACGAAGCAAACCGAAGAGGAGGCCGCCAAGCAGAAGAAGCTGACGCTGAAGCAGCTGATCAGGAAGGTGCACGTAGCCGAGCCGGCCAACGCGGTGTGCGGGCTGCTCGGCAAGAAGTACCCGGAGTCGCCCGAGGCCTTTGCCAAGATGGGCCTCGCGGGCGAGTTTGACGCGTCGCTGGCGGGCAAGCGGATGAAGCTGCCGGTGCCGGTCACGTGGGAGACGCGGCTGTCGGCCCAGGGCAACAACCACAGCACGTGGCAGTCGCTGATCGACGAGAAGAAGCTGCCCTTCATGGCCATGCTGCGCAACCTGCGCAACCTCATCGTCACGGGCATCTCGCCGGAGCACCACGAGCAGGTCCTGGCGCGACTCACCGACGAGCGCTCGGTCACCAACTCGCGCCAGCTGCCGTGGCGCTTCCTCTCGGCCTACCAGGCGATCGACATCGACCTCGAGCAGCTCATGAACGACATGCTCGACCACGACGGGTCCAAGTACAAGCTCGTGGAGGTGAAGGGCAAGGGCCGGAAGGGCCGCCAGATGGCGGCCAAGCGCACGATCCGCAAGCGGGTCATCATCCCTGTGCACGTGCCCGACCTGCCCCTCATCAGGCGCTACCAGGAGGCCATCGACACGGCCATCCGCCTCGCCACGCTCCACAACCTGCCCCCGGTCGAGGGCCGCACGGTCATCTTCTGCGACGTGTCGGGCTCCATGCAGCAGCCGTGCCGCTCCGCCAAGGGCGGCCTGGGCCAGGGCATCCAGCAGGCCTTCGAGATCGCCATCCTGCTGGGCCTCATGCTGCAGTCGTGCTGCGACGAGGTCGACTTCCGCATCTTCTCGTCGCCTCCGCGGAACGGCGACAAGTGCCACCTAAAGGTGGACCTCGTCGAGAACACGATCCTCGAGAACGTCAAGCGAGTCGTCAAGGAGTCCGAGAAGCTGGGCGGGGGCACGGACTTCCCGTTCGACTACCTGCAGGACCTCATCCGGCGCAAGGAGAAGATCGACAACTTCGTCATCCTCTCCGACATGATGATCGCCCCCGGCCACGGCGAGATGGCGAACGGCTCCGGGACGACGGTGAGCGCGGTGATGCGCCAGTACCGTAAGGAGGTCAACCCCGACCTCCTCTTCGTCTCGGTCGACCTGTGCGGCACCGGGGCGGCGCTGGTCGAGGTCAGCGAGGGCAAGCACCCCAACGACATGCTCATCACCGGCTTCTCCGATTCCATCCTCAAGTTTATCGCGCAGCGCGGCACGACCAACAAGCAGCTCGAACATGTGGAGAACATCGCTCAGACCAAGCGCCTGGGCTACAAGAAGCCACGCAACAGGAAGGCGCTCGCCTCGGCCGAGGGCAAGCCGGCCTCAGAGGAGGAAGGCCTCGAGGCGATGGAGGTCGCCACCGACCACGCCGCGTCCGATGCGGACAAGGGAAAGGAGAGGGACGGAGAGGTTCAGGCCTGAGCAGGAAGGGTGTGGGTGAGGTAGAGTTGGCTAACCACTGCACCACCATCAAGATAAAAAATATATAGACTGTCTACCTCCTCCAACTCTTCTTTTTGTGTTCTGTTGGCTGTGTGTGGGAGGGTGACTGGCATGCCACCCACCCCAAGTGCCTCTCTGTACCTGACCGTGCCTGCACATGAAGAAGGCTGCCGAGGTTGGTGGTTCAAGTCTTTTAGTTCGAGTGGGGAGAGAGGATGACAAGGTCTGAGCGAGGAGAGAGGAGAGAGCTCGGGTTGAAGGACACCTCCTCGTTGGGCAAACAAGGGCTCTTGGGTCGCTCGTCCCTGTTTAAATGCTGCATCAGTTGCCAACCATTAACCTACACAAGAAGATCCGTGGGGTACCGAGGTGTTTTTTTCAAGTTGGCTCGCCATTCGGACGGCCCGCTGGTCTGCTGGTCCTGGTTTGTGGATACCTTCCCACCGCCCTGCTCCTTGATGGGGGGCACGGCGGGCGGCTTCTTGTTCTCACCGGCAGAGGACGACATGTTGCTGTGTGGGGGCAGAGTGGGTGTGCAAGTTTAGGTTCTAAGAAAGTCATGCTGTTTCGCGAACCGGCAATATTCGACGGTTTAACAAGGGAGGAATTTTGTTTTAAAACCATTTTGAAAGCGTTTCAAAACACAGGCCTGCGGAATCGTCGACATAAATTTTACCATTGGGTCATATGCTCCACGTCTCCGCGAACTTGCCGCGAACAGTCCGTCTGTTAGGCCAATGGAAGCTGGAGTAGAAGGCGACATTCACCGTGCGTTTCGCCTCAACTTCGCACTTCCACATACATAAACCGAGGACGCCCATGTGTCTCCTCACTCGCAACAATCAGCTACACGCCTGACCAGCAAGCTCCACTCAACACACTTCCCAACCACCATGCAGTCCATGAACAAGAAGGCCACCACTTCCGCCATCGGCAGCTTCGTCAAGAGGTTCGTGCCGCCCGAGGTCTACCCGCTCCTCGTCCCCGTGACCTTCGCCTGCGGCTTCGGCACCTTCATCGGCTACCGCACTCTCGTGGGCGCGCCCGACGTCCACGTCTTTGGGCGCCAGCCGCGCTACGAGTCTGGCCTCCACCGCAACGACCCGCACTTTGCCGGTATCCACTCCAAGGCCTCGCGCTTCGACCCTCATCCCGACATGGGCCAGGCCGAGGCCGAGTTCCACTCTCGCTACGCCTCTTAAGGCCTCCACCTCTCTCCTCTTCCTCCTCACCAAGGGAATCTTGGTGTTGTGTAAATATACCATCATGCACGCATTTTTGAATCAACTGTACGCTTCTTGGGTTTCACGTGACACTAGCCACTTGAACACGTCGCTACTTGATCTTGCTACTCGTTGAACATGTTGATAAGAGTTGATTTAATAGCACAACAAAAGATGGTGGAGGGCGTGGTCACGACGACGCGTTGACGATCTGGCTGTCGAGCTTGACCTGCTGGAAGGCGTTGAGCCAACGCAGGCCCTCGTCCTTGGACGGCGCCTCCATGTAGTAGGTGCGCGGGGTACCGCCCGCCGCGCCCCCTTCGCCGCCCAGGATCTTGGTCTTGAGCTCGATCAGGTTGTTCCTCTTCATCGTCGCGTGGGTCACGTAGAAGTTGATGTCGGCCACCTTCTTCAGCGGGATCACTCCGCACACCTTCCGCTT